>RXID01016036.1:0-136745 GCA_005019695.1 Trichopus zeylanicus subsp. travancoricus
GGGGAGGGGGAGGGGGAGGGGGCGGGGGCCGGGGAGAGGAACTCGCGCTGGTTTCGTGTCCGAGCCCAAGAGCCATGCACACTCGCTGGTTTATCGGCACTCTATCGCCTATCTCGCGCCCTCACCGACCTGACCCGTACTTTCGCAAAATGAAGCCGACCTTACACTGAGGCCAACACTATCGCCAATTTGATTTCGGCATCAGTATCGATTTCTGTCAAATACTATTCACGTACATAATATTTTTTACGTAATTATTCATTATTTTTTTAAATTTTTAAACATATTATAATTTTTTAATTTGAAGTTAAAAAATAATTGAAATAAAGTTAAATTTTAGTTAAAATATGATTTTCATTTTAGACATTCAATATATGATTATACTTCAGAACCGCTGCCACGAGACCGCGCAGAACTAGTTATTCTGGCTCATATGTCTACAAATGTTCGTCCGGATCATCCAGGTACTGAATTTGTAGTTCCACACCCAGATGTTCCAAACTCAACTGATGATGATTATGATGATTAGTTGTATTATCTTAAAATTTATAAAATTATGTATGTGTGAAGTACATTTTAATGAAAAGTTAAATGTGCTTATGCTAATTTTAACTTTTAATCATATTCATGTTATTTCTTATATTTTTTTTAATATACTAATATATATTAAAAGTAGACAATATCAGTGACTAACTATCAAAATTAATATTAATTAACTAAAATAATATTTAATATTATGGTAATATTAAGTATAAATTCATCCTAATTTTTCAAATTTTTTCAAATTTTTTTTAATATTTTATCATACTTTTAATTTGAAGTCAAAGTACAGTCAAAATATAGTCAAACTCTGGTCAACACCCAATTAATAATTTTAAAAAATCTTTCGGCCGAAACCGAAACGGCCGAAACGTATCGGTTTCGCTGGGTCCCGAAACCGAAACGGAAACGGTAAACGGTAAACCTTGTTTCAAACAAAGTGAACTGTGTTTCTCCAAACAATAGAATGGCAAGCACAGCTGATAACTCATCTACTGGAATCATTTTGAGTGATCTAGACAAAACTACAACTCCATACTGCAACATCAACTCTGGAGTTTTATCATATATAACCAAAAATATCACCATAAAAAAGGTTGAACTAAAACATAGCTCTCTATTTGCAGGAGTATTACACTCCAAACAACAAGTCCTCAAAATCACGTACAATATAGCACAAAAAATTGTTTGACTGTAAGAACTAAAGCAACACTTCAACAACAACAAACTGCAACAGGACAAAATAACTCATGAACCCATATGGGTTTCTCTTCCTTCTCAACCACATCTTGCGATGAAGCAAAAACCAGGATACTTGGAACTGAATCAAACTGTCAATTTCCTTGCAGACTTGAAAGCATTAATATGCTGGAAATGAAGTGCAGACTTGACAGCATTCATGTGCTGGAGATGCAGTGCAGCTAGGAGGCCTTGCCAAGTTTCGCAAGTGCCACCAGACACTTGAAAGTCCAGAAGCTTGTGCTGCGTCCTGTAGTACTCTTCCAGAAGCTTCCTCTGGGTGAGATTTTACAGAGATTTAGTAGTCAGAATCTCTATCCTTGATATGATTATTAACTATAAAACTTAAATAATAAATTAACAAATAAAAAACTACATTAACCAAAAGACTCAACAAAAGCTAACTTAAATTTAATTTCGCATGAACAGAAGGATTAGGGAGATGGCATGTAGGGTGATTGTGCATCCAAATGATGCCACAATTTACTGAAATTTTCGTGGCTATTACTCTACTCTCACTTAAGCTTGGGGCAGTCTATTGCATCCCACCTGTTATGGTTGCCTGCCAAGAGGCACATTGCAATTTCCTAGAGTCTTCAACTCAATGTGAAACTGCCAAGCACTTCTTTCAATTTCCTAGAGTCTTCAACTCAATGTGAAATCGCCAAGCACTTCTTTGATGAACATGGGATAAGGCTTGATAGTTCTAAATGTAGCCAACAATGTAAAGAAGTTCAATCACCAACTCACTGTGGCAACTCTAAAATTTAGGAAACACTTAATTGATCAAACACATAAAAACATGAGCCAGCTGCGCCCACATACAAGCAACCAACAATCGACAAAACCAGCTCCCACCAACGGGTAGGTAGTATGCACATATAACAAAAACATCAGCTTTCTGATTGAAGAAGGGCAGAACTATAGCATTTCTTATGATTTGTAATAAGTGGATTATTCTTTTCCTTCTAAGGGGCTGTTTGGTTCGATTCCAAACCCCTGGAATCGAGGGAATTGAACGAATTAAAGATCTAATTCTCGAATTCTTGTGTTTAGTTCAGTTCCGAAGTCCGGAATTAAAGGAATTGAACAATTTCTTTTTTTTTCCAATTCTGGTTTTGAATTCCGAAAATTTTGAGAGGAATTCATTCAATTCCTAAGAATAGTGGTAGAACCCACAAATTAAATGATGAATTTATATAACATTTAGGTCATTTTTAAAATTTTTTAAAATTAATTTACATGTTTTAATTTTAAAAAAATAAATTATTTTTTAAAAAATTATAATTTTAAGTTTATCCAATTATTTAACAAATTTTGAATTAATTATATTATATTTATATAATTTTCCATTTATGGGTCATTTTAATAATTATATTAATTTTCAAAATAATAAATTATATTTTTAAGAAAATATATATTTTACGTTTATTAAATTATTTAACAAAAAAATAAATTAAATAAATCCTAAATTAATTGTATTATAATTATAAAATTCTTTATTTTTGGGTCATTTTTAAATTTGTATTAATTTTTTAATTAATTTAGTATTTTCTAATATTAATATTTTATTTTATTTCATTTAGTTATAAATAAAGTATTAAATTTTTTTAAAAAATATATATTTTGTATTTATAAATTATATTTATATGTTGAGGATTTTTGTACTAAATGTAATATGATTGAATATATTATGTAGTTTACGTTCATTAAACTATTTAATAAAAAGTATAATTAAATAAATCCTTTATAATTATAGAATTATTTATTGTTTAGATCATTTTTTAATTTATATTAATTTTTAATTAACTTAGTATGTTTCTAATATTAATAGTTTATTTTATTTTATTTACGTATAAATAAAGTATTAACTTTTATATTATATATATATTGTGGTGTTTTTTTATAATTAGATTTATATTTTTTTTGTATTTTTGTATAAAATTTAATATATTTTAAAATTAAGAGAATGAATCAATTTTTAATTTCATCCAAAAAAATACTCATCCAAACACCCGAATTAGACAATTTCAATAATTTCCTCAATTCCTCATAATTGACACAATACCAATTCCTCAATTCCTCATTCAAACGACACCTAAATAAACATGCCATTGGTATTTACAGTCCATATAACCATTTTTTCGTATATATGCATTTAAAGGAACCAAGAACATCATGAATGCTAATATCCTTAACTTTTTTCCAATTATGGAAACAGTTGCTGGAATTAGCCAACCTCAGGAATTTAATGTGGTCTAAATGCTGTTCAGGAAAGCTTGCATTTAATGATTAAAATTGCCAAAACTAAAGGATACCTGCTCCAAATAGATGCGGAACTTTTCCAAACGTGTTTCCTCAATGCCTGTTTCAGAAGAGGATTTCAGCGGCGAGCGGTGTGATTTTGTTGCCAAACATGGATTAGCACTCCCACAATGCGAACAGACATCACTATCAAAGTGTTTCATCCTCAAGCAGTCCTCCATACAATTGAAATTCACTACCAGATCAATATATGAAATCTGATCCAGGATCTCCTGCAACACAATTTAAATAACATAAGGCAAAAATGCAATAACATTGAAATAGCAAACAGTCATGCGAGATACAGAATAAGCTGAACTGTCAGAGGTCTAGATGACAGAAACAAACTAAAGATTAGTTCTTTTGCATCATAAGCAATAAAACAAGAAGGAATCAACAAGATAATGAAAATGAAACACATCAAGAACAGCAAATGCACACAAAGACAAGAGGCTTACAGCTTGGATTCGAGTCCGAGGGACTCCGTCCAGTATGAACCCTGTCTCACCTCTGTTGTATCCATCTTCCAGCCTTTTCGATAACAAACCAAATATTATGTCCTCCGGAACAAGCTTCCCTTCGTTCACAGCATTTGCAATCTGTAACAAAACAAGATTATAAAACAAGCAAGGAAAACCGAGGTAATTCTCAATTTCAAATTTAAAGCTGAAACATCTTGAAATTCACAGGTGCGCTTTCTGTCAAGAGAAATTTTTTTAGAAAATAATGACCAAATATAGAAGTCGCCGCCAGAGGACGCCTCCTAAAACCCTACCCAGCAAAGTTCCCAAAATACCCCTACAAGCAAATGAGAGGGTGGACACCACGCGCGAAGAGAACAGAAATGACGAAACTACCCTTACTGCACCGAAGCCGCCGCATCTCCACGAAAATTGGAAATTACGAAAAATAAGAAAAAAAAGGGCCGCCCGTCGCCAGAAAAAAATTCAGAAAATTCAAAAAAGAATGGAGATCTACCAATTCTCGAGGAATAAATTGAAAAAACAGAGGAGATGAAGAAGAAGAAGGAGACCTTCTTGTAAAGAGAGGAACGCGGGTCGAGCTCCTGCCGAACCAGAGATCCCATCGATATGTACGGCACATCCAGCAGCTTCGCCATGCGTGCGGCGTAGACGTGCTTCTGGGCGGCGGGGCTGCCCATGAACACCCACCTCACGCCCCTTCCATCCTCTTCGGGCCAAGCCGCCATCGCGGGGGCCGGAGGCCTTCGACTCCGATCCAGCTCCTCCTCCTCCAACTCCCACTCGCTCTCGTAGGCCAGCGCCGCCGCGGCCCCGTAGCGGCGGAGGTGGGGGACGCGAGGCGAGAGGGATCGGGCGGCGGCGCGACAGATCCCGGCCATGGCGATCCCGATCGGCGCCACTTGAGGTTGCGGCGATCAAGGGTTTGGGGGTTCTTGATGAAAGCCGCAAAGTAGAACGAAAGGGTTTTTTCGGCCGGTGGGGGCGGGGGGGGCGGCGTGTGTGAGGAGGGGGTGGGGGTTTGCGCTGCCTAGGTCTTTGAGGAGAGAACTGCGTAGAAATGGTCTTGAGGTTCAGGTTAATTACGTGCCTGCCACGCGCCGTTCGTCACACAGTCACTTGGAGTGAGCTTAGGAGGTCCTTTGGAACGGGATCGGGACTAGTGTGATCAAACTATTTTTTAAATATTAAAAAATTTAATTACACTAATATTATTTAATTTATTTAAATTATAATAAAAATTTGATTAAAATGCCTCGGTTCATCTGCACCGTCGGATTTCGATCCAACGGCTCAAATCATCTCAGTCGAAATTCTAACTATATAATCTTCTTCTCCTCCCCCGTCATCGCCCCAATTTCCGCCATCATTGCCTGTGCGAGCTCGGTGCCCGAGCTTCCCGCACAAGCTCGGTCGGCGAGCTCCGCACTCGAGCTTGCCCGGCGAACTCCGCGTGCGAGCTTGGCTCCCGAGCTGCCCGAGCGAGCTCGGCCGGCGACGTTGTCGGTCTCGTGAAGAAAATGAACAGTAGTATGTGAACAGTACTCACCGGAGGACATTTTTATCCATAAAAAATTTTAATCATCTGCTAGATAGATCAATAATCAAACAAGATTTACTTGACCGTATTAACGTTTTACACTTTACCCCTTTCCTTGACCTTGACCTTGACCCCGTTCCAAACAGACCCTAGAAAGTTCCAAAATAGGCTGGAAATGGGCTTCATTAGGTCCCCACAGGCCGGCCCAGTTGACACATAGAAGATTTTTTTTATATTTTTATTTGCATAAAACATGCAATATGGTTAGCACTGATATATATACTAGCTAAGGTGTTTGTTAGCTCAGGATTAGAGAGGGTAAACGATTATCAGCAGGGGCCGTTTAGAGCTAACTCACAACTGAGATTATCATAATTTAATGTCCTATACTGGACACCACCTCGCCCAGCGAGCCTGCTGCCTTCACTAAATGGAGTATTTGCTCATGAGCTGTTGCAATAGGAAAGAATGGAGTATTTGCTCCAAGTGGACTTATATTAGAAAGAGAAAGCATGATACTCCTGAAATTTCTTCTTCAGATACAATGAAATAAGCCAGCAAACAACAGCTAGAAACAGAATAAAAAAGATACATTCACTTTAATATCATCCCAATGCCAAAGCACAAACAAAGATGCCAGTCCCCAAAGCAGGAGACAGCAGAAAAGTTAATGACAGACGACTCTTCTGTTGAATTTGTTGGCGAAAATCTCAATCTGCAGAATAATGCAAGAGCTCAAGAGCAAAAAGAAATAATCAAATACATCATGTTCAAGCAGAGCAAAACCCAAAACCAAGATATTCAGAAAGAAAAGGGAATGGTGCTAGGATTAAATGTTCTTTTGACATGATGTGTTAAGAAATGGTAGCCAATTTACCTGTCAGCACGAAATCGGAAAGCAAAGCCAGAGTTTTTTCCTTTTTTTTTTTTTTGTAGGAAGCTCACGTACAGAATTAAACTGCATAATTTTCCAACTTGAACATGAGTAGTGAAGACCTCATAGAGTCAAGCAGCACTGAAAGCTGGGGCCAGCACTTGATGCAAACAGATCCTTGGAGAGTTCCAACCTGTCATTCTTTACATGCTAGCATTCTGGATGGTGCTCTCTGGCATGTGGAACCATGGAGTCCCAGGTTCCATAGGCTGCTTTGATTCTGAGACAGGAATTATAGGTCCAAGGAAGATCCACCACAAGTCAAGGATTATTGTCACAAGCATGGCAGCACCCAGGGCATCAACAGCCACTCTAGAGAGATCCCATGGGGCACTTATTTTCTCATCAATCCAAGGTTTTGAGTTTCGGTTTTGAATTCGATTTTGACAATTAGTGAAATCGATACATTTCGGCCAAAATCATTTTCGTTTCAATTTCGACCAACATATTTTTTTTACATATTAATTATATGTTAACTAGAGTTTGGTTATATTTTAACTGTACTTTGACTTCAAATTAAAAATAGAATAATTTTTTTTTCAAAAATTAAAAATTATAAAAGAATTTATAACTAATTTTAACATAAAATTAAATATTATTTTAATTAATTTTAATAGTTAATCACTTGTATAATCTATTTTTATATATTATTGTATAAAAAATAAAAAATCCAATGAAATAATACGAATATGATTAAAAGTTAAAAATTAACATAAATAAATTCAACTTATCATTAAAATATACTTGACACATACATAATCTATTAATTATAACGTAATATAATTAATCATTATCATCATTGTCGTCATAATTATCATCAATTGAATTTTGAATATCTAGATATATAATTACAAATTCAGTACTTAAATAATCAGAAAGATCATTTGTAAACATAGAAGAAAAAATAACCAAATCTATGTGCAATCTCTTAAGATATACTAAATTTATCAAAATTTTTTTATAATTTCAATATCTACCTACGTCCCTCTTTTTCGAAATTAATTAATTACAATTCCTAATTATTATTTAATCAAAATTTTCATCAAAAATTTTTCTTATACCTATGTAATTTTGTAATTTAACCGCTCAAAAATTATTTATTTATTTTTTATATTAATTTTTTTTATTTTTTTCTCTTCTTTCTTTCTTCTCAAGAGTAGCAGCGGCATAGGGTTAATCGGCGCACGTGGCGGCGTGGCCGGCGCGGGCGTTAGGTCGACACAAGCGCGGGCGTGAGTGTGAGGCAGGCGCGGGCACGAGGCCAGGCAAGGCATAGGCATGAGGCCGGCGCAAGTACGCGGGTGTGGACAGCCAAGTCGGCAAGAGCAAGGGCGCGAGGCCGGTAAGGGTACGAGCGCTAGGCCAGCGAGGGTAGGGCATAAGACCAACGCGAGCACGCAAGTGCCAAGCCGGTGAGGGTAGAGCGTGGGTGTGAGGCCGACGCGAACGCATAAGTGTAAACGCCAGATATTGGCGCAAGTGCGCAAGCATAGGAACTAGGTCGGCAAATGCTTAGATAGATGAAACCGAAATAAAATCGGCCGAGACCGAAACATTTCGGCAGATTTTCCAAACCATGGTTTAAGCAATTAAAAAACACCAAATTGAAACAAGAAGACAATTCATATAGGAATGATGGGCAAAAGCACAGTTTGTAGTTAGTTTTGTGCATAGAGATTTCATAACTAATGAGTTCAATAAAAAATAATTGAAAGGAAAAAATCTAGATATTTTCTAGGACAGTAAGATTAGTTTCTTACCTTATGAGCATGGGAAAGCTCACAATGAAATATATTGCATAGAAGAGTAATCCCACTTTGTACATTGCAGCCCGATCAACGAAGTCATAATAAGGAAACTGCCAAGATGCAAGATAGTGAATTGTAAACATGGAGCACATCAAGTTATTGAATGACTCATATTAAAATAAAAAGGCAACCCATGATATAATAAATGAAGATGGCATATTTCAGCATAAACAACAGAATCATCAATCATCTGCAGGTCAGAATATTCATTGCAATATGAGAACACAATATTTAAATAAGTGCAAGGACAACAGCACTCCTTACATTCGAAATGGCTACAGTTTCCAAGTATGCTATGAAGTAAGCAAGGGCTAAAATCCATGCTGCTTCAATTGCCAACTGTATCTTACGTGGAAAGGATCCAATTAATTTGCGCAGCCTACAAATTGTCAAATTAGATGCAACATGGTAAAGAGGAAGCAAGTATGAGTAAGAAGGAATGTTGCATGTGGTACCTGCAAAATAATCAAAAGGGTTAAACATTAACTCAGGGAACAGTTGATCACCACATGAAAATGATTCTCTCCATAATAAACAATCCTAATTGAGACAACTTAGTTGTTGTAGACCATTAAATATTTATATATCCCTTATTGTTTTCATAATTCACAATAAATTGGAAATTAATAATGAGAAATGAAGGAAAGAACATCTTAGTAGGCTACTGAAATAAACTAGAAAAACAACCACAACATGCCATTTGAAAATGCAAGCACCCTGTACAGCTTTGAGCCACTTTCACTTACCCTTGTACCATACATAAGAAACTTTTTAACAGCTTTAAGGTACTTCTATAATATATATATGAAATTCTCTCAGGTCTTAATTTATTTTTCTCAAAAAGCCCTCAATGGATCTGCAGGGACAGCCAGAGAAAAGCTGGATTCACAAGTGCAAGAGAAAGCACGAGACAGGAGTAAATGCTGTAAAGGAAAGTTGCAAGTAATAGTTGGAGTAGTCACCATGTTAATGTGTTCTTGTTCTGATTTCGAAAATCTAGAGAATCATATTGAATATTGTCAACTGGTCGTTACAAAAAACAGGCTACAAGAAAGCATTATATCAGACCTGTATCACAAACACTGAAAACAACCTCTCCACGATTTCTGTCATGAATGTAGTTGACAACAGTTTATTTGAATTTTCAATGAGGCTTGACATTCCAATTCTAAACACTTGAAGAATAAATTGGTTAAAATTTACCGTCAACAAGCACTTCGATAGCATTATTATCCTTCTGTTCCTTACATTGTTCATTTTCCACGAGGGAAAAGTATATGACGCCCCCAGCACACTAAAGAAATAGTGGGCCCAAAAGTAATTCCCCATATCACTAAAGATTATGATCCAAAGATGTGCCTGCAGTTATAGTAGAAAAAATGGGCATGCCATCCAAATGAAGGAAATTAACCAGAAAGGAAAAAGGGAGCATCTGTGTTATGAAAGAATTCATCTTTTTCCAAGGTAACTGAAAGAGTAATTCAACTCAATAAATCTTTAAGAAGAAAGTACCTTTATCCAGTAACGATCCTTCAAAGGTGTAGCCTTATCTGCCTGTAACAAAAAATAATTTAAACTCAGCAGAGAGTGATTCTGTAATAATATTGTAGTTTGGAAATTTTCCTGCTCCTCATTTTCCTTCTTCCCATTTTGATTATGATGGAAGTGGATTCAGAAGTGGCTGAAGCCAATACTGAGGTACCTCCTTCACTACTTTCTTCCTTCTAGTTTGGCTTGGGAGGAGCCAATGCCACCAGGATTAAGAGGAAATTATCTACGAGAATTACTTTTCGCAGATCATATGATTTCAAAAGCAGAATCAAATGCATTACAAGCTATCTACAACGGAATCAGTCAACCCAGACCAAGCATGCTATACAACCGAACACTAACTGAACTGAAATGGATTGCAAGTGAAAACAGTTTATTGCTTCCTGAACCATATAGAACGTTAAAATAAAAACAATACGTACCTTTCCTACAAGTACAAGGGGCATCAAGAATGAAGGCATAGCTGAAACCAATCCCACGAGCGAATACTCCAACTCAGTGAAGCTCTGCGGTCAGATCAAACTTGTTATTACACCTCAAGACCACTGTAAAATCCCACTCAAATGCTCCAAAAAATCAAGGAGATGTTGAACTTAGTGCGCCATCTACATTGGTCAAATTACCAAAGCCAATGCAACAAAATTTCAAATTTTCTTCTGACAAAATAGTTAAAAAAGGCAAATTATACTGCTGATATGCCCACGCCAGCATTTAAGCAAACACCCAAAGAGCATTCACTCCTTCAGTCAATCTGACAAAGACAACAAATCAATGCCACTGGCACGCCCATTCCGACATTTAAACAGCGATATCTCCAGAGCATTAGTTCACCGTTCTCTACTGCGACAAATATATACCAAAACCGAGAAAGACCGAGAATTGAAGGACCTCGTAGAGCTTGTAGGGCACGATGATGCCGAGGCAGAGGGTGAGCCGGAAGGGGGTGTAGAAGAGAGAAAACGCGTCGCCCCACCGCTTGCTCGGATTGGAAGCCAGCCATAGGTTATCCGAGACGCCCTTCTTCTCCGAATCGCTCTTCCCGCGACCTGCAACTAACAGGGAGACGAGATCGCCGTCAAAGCTCGGAGAAAGAGATCTGGGAGCGAAACGACGGGGAACTCACCGCGCATGAGCTCGGATTCCGGCGGCGAAGAGGACGATCGGATGGCGGCCTACGATTCCGCGACCACCGCCGGCGAGCGCAACCCAACGCTAAACACTAAGTCGAGACAAGTGAGGTTGGCGATGAGGTTCCATTTACTCTCCAGTGAGATTTACCGCCAATTTTCCCTTTTCTATTTATTCGGATCCCGCGTATTCGCATTACAGCAGACTAATAATTCAATTAGCTTGATTAGATTTGTTAATAAATAAATTTGAATATAAGACACCAATGCGTATTTGGTTTGGTATCAAGATTAGCTTATTTTAAAATTTTTTTTATAAAATTAATATTACTTATTTTATATTATTATTAAATTAAATTATTATAAAAAAATTAAATAATTTTTTAAATTTTAAATTATTAAAACATTAATTTTAATAAAAAAATTAGTTTATAAAAATAATTTTTTAATTTTAATTTTATTTTAATTTTGATTTCGAATGGTGCGTAAGATTTCACGAGATGCAATCCAGTCACAAAGTGGTTGTGAACGGATGCTGATTCCAAATGACCGCAGTCTACAGCAAACGATCATCAGTTCATCACCACGCGGTGCACAGCGGGGGACGCTTCCCACTTCCGATGGGGGAAAATAAAAAAAATTGATAAGAAATTTAAAAAATTATTGGGTTTATAAAAAAAATACAAAACTTTTAGGGGTCCTATAAATCTAATTTTAGATTTTTATTATCAAACTTACTCAAATTCAAACATAATATACTAATTTTCAAAAAAATTGATTGAATTTTCATCCTGACTTTTTTCATCCAATTAGTTAATGATGATTTTTTGCGATCACAAACTCTTAATTACGATGATTCACTTATAAAAATAGTTTATTATATATTTTTTTTGGAGTAATTACAATTTTTAGGTGCAACTAAGTTTGGCAAAAAGTAAATTTATCAAATTTTTGTTACTTTTTAAAAACATAAAAGTGATACATTATAGAAAAAAAAATTAAAAAATATTTTTTTGCTGGCTATGGGGTTCGAACCCATGCGCACTTATGTGCAGAAGATCTTAAGTCTTCCCCCTTAACCACTCGGGCAAACCAGCCAATGGACACTGCGTTAATTTATAGTTATATATTTAATTTAATTCGACATTTAAATTATTCTAAAAAACAATAATCGCTAGTGTAGAAAGTAAGACAAGGGCCCTTGCCACGTGGGAATCCCGTGATGATCTCTGTCCATTCCTTTCCCTGCCTTCAAGGCAAAATAACTCAGAAAAAAAAGAGAGTACCAGATTAAAAAGAGGTCACGTGATAGCCAATCAAATATCCATGAACAAGATAAAAATCATGATTAAAAAATAATAACAAAACAAAGACAACAATGGTGAACCATAATCTTCTTCGGGGTTGACTTAAATGCGACAATGAGATTTAGTGGCAGATCTCTGGTCACCATCCATGGGATCACAATTAGGAGTGCCATTGGCCTCATCTGATGTGATTAGGCCACCATTTATCCACTAATTCTCCAACTTGTATTTGATTATGATGGATAAAACATGCGGGTTTCGGTCTAATCTCCACGCTAGAGTAGCAGAGGAGGGACCAATTTGGATTAGACGCAACTATTATCTTGCTAATGATGTTTCTTTTTTTCAGCAATTGGTTTTCCAAATCAAAATTTTTTACACCAAGTTGGGCCAAACAGTCGGGCGCATTAAAATAAGACTTCATAGAAATTTCAAAGTTTTGCAGGGGTTTTTGTGAACATGACAGCTTTTTTGTAACCGACCGCCCGCAGCCGTGAATCTGGCGAAGAAAATCAGCAGCAAAATTCCATCCATTCATTTCAAATGCTGATTTGGCGCAATCTCTACCGCCCGATCATCAGTTACAAGGGTTTTCCCAAATTGGACGGTCAGGATATTTCATTGTCCCGCGGGCTGTCGTCATATGATCCCGCTCTTTATTCCGAAGCTGCCGAATTAAATACTTGCCGCATGTCCCAAGTGCGAATATTTTTACTCAACGAAAAACCTAAAAAATTAATAATTACATATAGGTCCACAAATACTAAGATATTACATCTTGGTACATAAGTTAAGTAGCATACAATTAGACAGACTTATTTGAAATTTTTTCAATTGGTCAGAAATATATATAATTTATTCAATTTACAAAAACTTATATATATACATCAGAATTAAAATTAATATACCAAATCCTAAACTCAAATCCCTTATATTCTTGATTTGTATATTGGATCCACTAACGGACGAGCATTTTTGCGTGCATTATAGGTGGTTTGGCTGTAAACAACAGACCCATTTAATAGTCAATCAAAATCAATATTAAGATTAATAAATTATTTTTTAAACTAATTTTTTTAATTAAAATTGATCCTAGGATAATTTTAATTATTTTTATAATAAAATTAATTTAATAATAATATAAAATAATTAATTAAAAAAAAATCTCTGATTTTGAGCTTGACCCGCTACCGATACATGTTAAAAAAAGGTTCACAGACGACTAGCATGAGTATTATTAAAGTAATATTTCTTCTGGAGGTAAACTTGCTCATAAAATAATTACATAATTGATTTAATTTCAATTATGGACAATAAAGAAATATGTTTAATTAAATTTTGGCTCGCCAATATTTGGAGTATATAAAAATATAATTTATGAAAATTTTCATTTAATAAAAAGATTAACTACCACAGTAAAATTATTGTTATTACTAGAATGAGAATAGCATTGGTCCCGATTGTTGATAATTAACTGAAAATAGCTATTTTTGTTTTGCAATTCAATGCTTTCTCGGTACAAATACGGACAATTGGAAAATTATGAGGGCTCATTTGCAAAAAAACCAATATCGAAAATGCTGAAAAATATCTATATTTTTATTTTTATTTCGCGCAAAATAAATTATTTTAAAAATTGGATTTCTATAAATAAAAAAAAACCGGAGATTCCAAAATTTCGTAGCTTTGTTTCCGCCTCACTCCTCCGTTGCCTTGGAATAGCTCCGGGCCCTCCTCGTGAACCGCCGACCGAGAAGAGGCCCTAATTTCGTTCCGGAAGGAATGAGATCTCGATCCATTTGATGCTCCCCGAATAGATTCCCAGCCGCGTCCTCATCCCCGCCCCCTCAATGAGGCCGCCATGAAACGATTATGTGATCATTAGGCACTCCTTCTACGCTGGTTCTGAACCGTCGATGGAATTGGTTTGATGCTTTTCTTTTTGTGTTGTTTTGGTGATTTTTTTGGCGATTTTTTGGGTCTTGGCTGATTCAAAATTTCAAATTTCGCTTAAGAGTGAAACGAATAATTATGTGACCATCAGGTACTTCATTGGTTATAAACGGCTTAATGGAATGAAATTTGGTGCTTTTTTAAGGTTTGTTTGTGATTTTTTGGGTCTCAATTGATTACAAATTTCAAAATTTGCGTGAGATTTTCGATTTTGTTCCTCATTTTTCATATATTTGTCTCAAATTGCACGTGAAATAGGGAAATCAATTCGTTTTCATTGTTTTTTTTCGAGTTCTGAATTCATTTGCTTTTTCTCGGATTATGCTATAGAATTGATTTTTTTTTTTCTTTTTAGCAGTTGAGTATGCAATTCTGAAGGGAGCAATGGATGCAGTTGAGATCGAAGAGAGTCTCTTGGCATCTAGCGATGCAAAGGTACACAAACCACTTGATAGAAGCAACTGGTTTGATCCTGAACTTTTTAAGTTGTTGCTTAACCATTTTTATCGTAGAAATGCAGTTATCCTGATACGGATATTTTATTTCATTTTTGTGGTGGTCATAATCATTGGATGTCGATACTATTAATATTTTAGGCTGAAATAGTTATTGCTTTTCTTTGTCTATTACTACTAAAATCTAATAGGAACGTGTTGAACATTGTATTTTTTTATTTTGTTTTGATGGAAAACAATGGCAGATATTTAACTTACCTGTTTTTGTTTCTCTTGTGATGAGGCAAAAATCATTATAACTGTGTAGCTCATTTTTTGGTAAACTTTTTATGGTGGAACAGTTGCACGCCAAGATGTGCAGAAAACTTTCTGCATCTGTTTCCAGAGTGATGGAAATATTTCCAGTCCTGGAAGCAGCAAGACCCCGAAGCAAATCTGGCATCCAGGCACTATGTTCAGTGCATGTTGCTCTCGAAAAGGCCAAGAGCCTCCTTCAGCATTGCTCGAATTGTAGCAAACTTTATTTGGTGAGTGATAACACTGATATGTCTCTTTGAGTGAGAGTAATAACCTCATATGTCATAATGGACTTTCCTGTTACTAATGGAAATTTGTTTTCTACTAGCTCAGAAAAAAGGAACTTTTCTGTCATCTAGTTCCACATGGTTATTGTTCTTTATCAATTGGCTATGTTCAATGGAAGTTGATGAATGAGGTATCACTTATCATACTTGAGTTTTCACCCCATGTGGTTTTCAGTCCTGACATACTATGTAGTAGCTGAGATTTGAGATCAGATCATCCTTGTTGAAACAAAAGCTTCTTTCTTGTATATACATTCTGCTCACCAATTATATCAAAATTTAGGATCTTTTAGATGTTATAACGGATGATCTACACATGAATGTTATACTTAGGCCATTGACCTTCTGAAACTTCATTCTCCATAGGGTTGATTTTCCATATTTGTTGATTAAAGACGTTATTGTACATGCATTTTTTTGTGTCTGAGCATTTGTTGTTCATAACGGTTTTAATCTATCAGGCTATAACTGGAGACTCTATTCTTGTGAAATTTGAGAAGGCAAGATGTGCCCTCATGGAAAGTCTTAAACGTGTTGAAGACATAGTTCCACAGTCTATTGGCTGCCAGGTATATCTAAAGATTAACTTGTCAATACTTTTCCACACAATTTTTACTATGGTTTCTTCATCATATTTTTCATTATACTTGCTCGATCGGTCTTTTGTTAACCCATTGTGTATGCTTAACCACAGAGTCCCACTGAACCCTCTTATGTGGTAAAGCATAGACAGAATATTTTGATGTAGAGTTCTGTGGGTTTTCTAAATTCCATGCTCTCACTGAATATGTCCTGCATGCCAAATGTAGAAGTTTCAACAAAAAACTATCCTTCTTTTAGCGTTTCACTTAAATTCTGCCTTTGTTTTAGGTTGTCAAATTTCACTATATTTATAAGCAGACTCATTGGGTGTTAGGTTAAAATTTATATGTTCTCTGTGGCTTATTATTTTACTTTTTGGTGCTATCAATCTCTAGACAAAGAGGATGTTCAATTCTGATCTGAAGCTCAACTCATAAATCAGCATCAGTGGACTTTGACTAGGTTATTGTAAGTATGGAAGATGAACGTGTGTGTGTGTGTTCGAACTGAAATATGTCTAGTTTCCCAGCACCTTATCCATTTGAATTTGATTACTCTGTTCCATATCTAGTCCAATGGCTTATCTGGTTATTCAAACTCTCTGCTTGCTTTCTTAATGGAAATGCTTGAAACTTTGCTCATATCCACATCATCAACATAGATTCATATTTGGAGAACCAAATACTCGTCAAGAAACTCGGAACCTGTTCCATTGCTTCTTCTCTGTCTTTAGTTTGAATTATGTGTAAGGATCAATGTTGTGCCTTCAATTTTATTCACTTCCAATATGTTTTTGATATTTAGTATTTTTCAATTGGCCTAATTGTCTAATATTCTTGGAGACCTATATAGCAAAGCTAGTGGCGGTCTTATACACATCATTTATTATTGCTTACATTATCAAATTCTTCTCTAGGAAATATGAACAAAATATTGTATACTTTTACACTTTTTTCAATGACTATAATGCTGTCCATTTTGAACCTGTATAGATAATGCAAATCATTGTCGAGCTGGAGGGGACTGTTTTTACGTTGGATGATTCAGAGAAGCAGATAGGAGCTGAAATTATAGCATTGCTTCAGAAGGAGAAGAAGTTCAGCAGTAACTCCAATGATAGCACTGAACTTGAAGTCTTCCATAAAGCTGCATTGCAATTGGGGATTACATCATCCAGGGCAGCCCTTACAGAGAGAAGGGCACTCAAAAAACTAGTTGAGAAAGCTCGTGCTGTGGGAGATAAGCGGAAAGAATCAATTGTGGCATACTTATTACATCTTATGAGAAAATATTCAAAGCTTTTCAGAACTGATGTGGCAGATGATACAGACTCGCAAGGATCTGATCCTTGTTCTCCCACTTTACAAGGCAACTTTGAAGATGTGTGTACCCATGGATGC
Source organism: Trichopus zeylanicus subsp. travancoricus (assembly GCA_005019695.1). Classification (NCBI taxonomy): domain Eukaryota; kingdom Viridiplantae; phylum Streptophyta; class Magnoliopsida; order Dioscoreales; family Dioscoreaceae; genus Trichopus; species Trichopus zeylanicus. The sequence goes on from RXID01016036.1 coordinate 17,306, forward strand.
AAGGGCGTCCAACTGTTTGACCGTCAGCTATCTAGGCTAAGTTCTTTCAACTTCAAACAAGGTGTGATGAGATCTGGAAATATTCCCACACCCCCTGAGGAGTTGAGGTGCCCAATCTCTTTGCAACTTATGCATGATCCAGTAATCATTCCCTCAGGGCAGACTTATGAGCGTATCTGCATTGAGAAATGGTTTAATGATGGACACAGCACATGCCCTAAAACCCAACAGAAACTTCCACATCTCTCTTTAACTCCAAACTATTGTGTCAAAGGTTTAATTGCAAGTTGGTGTGAACAGAATGGGATTCCCATTCCAGATGGTCCACCAGAATCTCTTGACCTCAACTACTGGAGACTAGCCTTGTCAGACCACGATGCCGCAGATTCCCAATCAATAGGGAGCATTGATTCTTGTAATATGAAGAGCTGTAAGGTAATTCCTGTGGAGGACAGTGGTGTTGCAGAGGAACTCAAAGAGAACGACAAGATGAACAACATGGAAAACAGTTTTTGCCAAGATAGTGTGGTGGATGAATTTCAAAAATGCAGGAGTTTGCTGGCTGTGTTATGTGATAGCACTTACACAAGGAGACAGTCTGAGGTGGTAGAGCAGATAAGGTTTCTGCTGAAGGATGATGATGAAGCTAGGATCTTTATGGGTGCAAATGGATTTGTTGAGGCATTGATCCAGTTCTTGAGATCTGCTATTAACGAGGGCGATACCGAAGCACAGACAGTTGGAGCAATGGCTCTTTTCAATCTTGCAGTCAACAATAACAGGTAGCTAGGCTATTGATTCCATTTTTCTTCATTCTTTCTTATTCTAATGCAACTATTTGTTTCTTAATTTTGTTCATCACGCAAAATCGGGCACTCCAGAATCAATCACTGCCTCATACTATGTGCGCGCGCGCGCGTTTGTTGGTTTGCTTATTCTGTCTCGTCCATCTTCTGGCAACTTGTTTAGGATTGCATTTTCTCTTCATGTTCTTTTAGTAAGCATAGTCAAAGTGATAAGTAGACTAGCTACGAGCAGTAATTCTTCCATTCTCAGTCCAGACTCCTAAAATAGACACAATCATGATTTCTTCCTCTCATCCTGAATTTTACATGCTTTGCTGCAATGACTGCACATCCAACGCTTGATAGGAAAGGAGTAAATAACCTAAGGATCTTTTAGGAATTTCAACGTCCAGTTAAAGAATTCTAAAATTTCTCTTGAAATTTCAGGAACAAAGGGGTGATGCTTTCTTTTGGGATCCTATCCCTCCTCGAGGAAATGATTCTTGGCTCAGAAACTCAGGAGCCAGCCACTGCTCTCTATCTCAACCTCTCCTGCCTTGATGAGGCCAAGCCGATCATCAGCTCAAGCCCAGGCACCCCTTTCTTGGTTGAACTCCTATCAAACAGTGCCTGCAGCAGCACCTGCAAGCAAGATGCACTCTTTGCCTTGTACAATCTCTCCACCCACCCTCCCAACATTCCTTCTCTCCTAGAGGCAGGCATCATTGACGGCCTCCATTCCTTCATTATTGCATCAGGAGGTTCCTCTAGCTGTTCATGGGCGGAGAAGGCTCTCCCCATCCTCATCAACCTCTCATCCAGCAGCATTGGCAAGAAAGACATCATTGCAGCCCCTGGACTTATTGGTGGGATAGCAACTGTTTTAGACATCGGCGAGTCTACGGACCAAGAGCAGGCTGTGTCATGCCTCTTGATTCTCTGTGAAGTTGATGAGAAGTGTTGCCACATGGTTCTCCAAGAAGGTGTTATACCAGCTCTCGTATCATTGGCAGCTAACGGGACAGTGAGAGGAAAGGAGAAGGCTCAGAAGCTGCTGAGACTGTTCCGGGAGCAGAGGCAGCAGCTTGAGCCATCACCGGTGCAGCAACGGCAGCAGTTTGAGGAGATCAGCGAAGTAGTAGTAGTGGTTGAAGCAGAGTCGAAGCTGCTGCCGTTGCCGAAGTCAAGGTCAAGGAGGCTAGAGAGCAGCGCAGCAGTAGCAGCTGAAGCCGAGCTGAAAGGATTTCCGAAATCGAGGTCGAGAAGGCTCGGCAGGGCATTCGCTTCCATGTGCAAGAACAAGTCCTACCAGATAGGATGCTAGAACTGGCGGTGTAAATTCATGTATAACTTCGGTGACGTTCTTCTTGTAATCAAAGTTCCTCTCTTTAAGGATTTTAGCAGGCATTTTCCCTCTTGCCATGTGTTGGAGACTGTAAAAAGCTTGGACCTCATACTGCAATTTGTCTTGATTTTGATGTTCAGTAGAACATAATACCTGTCGGTTTAGCCGCAAGGCTCTTTGCTGTCTGATTGTGTGTTCGAGCCCCACGCTGGGCGGTTAAATTTTACATTTAGTTTTTAGGAATAATTATGTATAAATTCCTATAATTAATCTTAATTACGGATAACCCCTAATTTCCGAAATTATTCACCATCTTTATTTTCGAAAATATTTACCAACGATTTTTATTTAATCAAACTTTTTTCAAAAAATCCAATTTTACCCTCGGTTATTTTTACAAATATATCTCTAAAAACTTATTTTTTGTATTTTACCCTCCGAAATTCGGTTTTTTTACAAATAACGTCTCGAAATAACTCTTGATTTATAGAAAAGACCTCGAAATTCGAATTTTTACAAATAAACTCCGGGAAATTATTTCGATTTACAGAAAAGACATCGAAATTCGGATTTTTACAAATAACACCCGGCGCGTGAGCGGGAGCGGAGGAGGAGGCCGGCGGCGGGAGCGGAGGCGGAGGCCGGGCGGGCGGGAGCGGGGGCGGACGCGGGCGGGAGCGGAGGGCCGAGGCCGGGCCTCTGCCGTCCGCGCTCGCGTGCCGGCGCGCCGGAGCCTCGGCCTCCGTCCCGCGTGCGGAGGCCGTCCGTGCCGGCGGGCCGTCCAGCCTCGGCCTCTGTCCCCGGCGCTCGGGCGCGGACGCCAGCCGGCGATGGTCCGGCGAGGAGTGTATTTGTAAAAATTAGTTTTAAAATTTCGGAAAATTTAGATTTATTTTATAAACAAAAATTTAAGGGTTTTTTTAATATATAAATATTAAATTTGTATTTATAAATTTAAAAATCATTAATGTCTTTTTTGTAAAATTTTACTTAAAATATGATAAAAAATATAGACTTATTTATAAATAAAAATATTGAAGGAGTCTATTTGTAAATATATAATATGAAAATTGTAATTTTAAATTTTAAGTTTTGAAACCTTTCAATGAATTATTTGTAAAAATTTACTATAAATAATAAATTTGACTTATTTTGATAAGAAAAATATTAAATGCGGGTCTATTTGTTAAATAAAACCATAGTCAACTTGTAATTTTAAATTTTAAATTTTAAAACTTTCACACACCGTATTGTCCGTGACATTTTCGTCTTCAAAATGATTCCCATAATTGAACTTGTATTTAAAGAAAACTCAAGGGAGCTCTTTGTGACCTGTACAATTGACACTTGTACTTTTCCCTTTTCTGTTTTGAAAACGTTCGATGATTCATTGTAAAAATTGTAACTATAAATAAATAAAAAGTTGGTCGTATTAAATAAAGAAAAATAATCAAAGGTGGTTCGATTTAGTTTTAACTAGAAAAACGGAGTAACCTTATATTTTTGAAATTTTAAATTTTAAAGAACTTTCATCGATTTTTTCCGTAGAAATTTAGTAGTAAAAAATGATTAAAATATTGATTTATTTTAAAAAAATCAAGAGATTTATTTGTAAATGTACAATACGAAACTTGTAATTTTAAATTTTATGTTTTGAAACGTTCGATGATTTATTTGTAAAATTTACTTATAAAATAAATAAAATTTGGTCTTATTAATAAAGAAAAATATTAAAGGTGGTCTATTTTTAAATATAAAAATAGTAAACTTGTAATTTTAAATTTTAAATTTTAAATGAAAGCAACTTTGGGTGTCTGTGCCAAATGCTCTGCAAGTACTTCTTCTACGTTCAAGGAGACAACCTGATAGGCCTAAGAAGAAAAGGATTAATGATCCAATGGAAACATCAAGTAGAGCAATATATACTTGCAGTAGATGTGGTCAGCTGAGACACAACAAGAGAGCATGTAAAGAGCCTCTTGGACTACAACAACAAATTGATGTTTCTAGATTTAGCAGTAATCAACAGTTAGTAGATGTGAGCCGGCTCCCGCCCGCGTCTGCCTCTGCTCCTGCCTGAGTTTGCCTCCGCTCTCGCCCGAGTCCGCCTCCGCTCCCGCCGCCGGCTCCCGCCCGAGTCCGCCTCCGCTCCCGCCCGCTAGGCCTCCGCCCCCGCTCCCGCCGCCGGCCTCCGCCTCCGCTCTCGCCGCCGGCTCCCGCCCGCCTCCGCCTCCGCTCCCGCCCGCTAGGCCTCCGCCCCCGCTCCCGCCGCCGGCCTCCGCCTTCGCTCTCGCCGCAGGCTCCCGCCGGCCTCCTCCTCCGCTCCTGCCCGCCCGGCCTCCGCCTCTGCTCCCGCCCACGCGCCAGGGTGTTATTTGCAAAAATCTGAATTTCGGGGACTTTTCCCTAAATCGAAATAATTTCCGAGGGTTTATTTGTAAAAATCTAAATTTTGAGGTCTTTTCTGTAAATCAGAGTTATTTCGAGGAGTTATTTCCAAAAATCGAATTCGAGGTGTAAAATATAAAAAATAAATTTTTAGGGGTATATTTGTAAAAATAACCGAGAATAAAATCGAAATTTTTTGGGAAAAATTTGATTAAATAACAATCAGGGTGTGTGTGGGTAAATATTTTCAAACATAGGAGTGTGGGTAATTCCAAAAATTACGGGGGTTATACGTAATTAAGATTAATTACAGGAACTTATCCGTAATTATCCTTAGTTTTTATTATTTTTTAAATTTTATTTTTTTATTATTTGATGGAAATTAATCAGCGTTGAGTTTTTGGGTTGCCGAAGGCCGTAAAAAATTGCAAAGCAGAGGAGGCTTTTTGCAAATAAAAAAAAGAAAGGAGTTCGTATAAATATCACAAAAGGCAAGGGGTCATTCGCAAATCCCCAAAATCCAAAGAATAATCCGAAAGTAGCTCAAAAGAACTTGTCTGCATCCCCAATCGGAAAGCCATCTGCTTCTCAACGAAGCTCTCTCTCCCCCTTGTCTCGCTGTCATCTTCTCTCGTTCGCTCCACCATCTCGCATTCCGATCTCTCCTTTCCCTTTCTTTCCGGCAACGAAGCCGTAGAGGAAGACAATGGAGGGAAGGAAGGAACTGGTCGTCGCGTGCGGAAACAACATGAGCGCCGGGATCAGAATTTGGGACCCAATCACCGGCGACGAGCTTCTCCGATTGCCGACCTGTGCCTCGCCGCTCCACGGCCTTCTCTTCTCCCCGGGCCGCTTCCTCGCAGCGTCGCAGCTCCAGAACCACCGCCCCTACGGCGGCGGCGCCGTCTTCGTCTGGCCTCTCCACAAGGTGCGTCTTCTTCTCTTCCACTCCATTTCTGTTCGATTGCCCTAGCATTTGTTTCTGAATCGCCGATTTTTGCTCAAATTCATGAAAAATAAATGTTTGGCTTTTAATGTTGGATTAGATGTAATTATTGTGCTGTAGGTTGATCAATTGATTCAATTCTCATTGGATTAACGGTATTAATTGGATTTGTTGAGATTTCTGCCCAAAATGTTGCATTTCAACTTGGATCAAACAAAGCAAGTGGATTGCCATTCGCCGAATTGTATGCTTTTGCTCGAGTATAGGTTTCTCAGATAACATTTTGGCATGTTTGTCCTGGAAGTTCATTTGTACTGATAGTTATAGTTCATGTTCTTTCGATACAGCCACAAGCACCATGTAGGAGCTATCCCATGGAGGAGATTGGACCCATCGCTTGCTCCATAGACGGTGTCTATCTTGTGGGTGGAGCTCCTTCTGGCAACATTCACATATGGGAGGTGTGCAATATGCTTGCTGGCTTTGCTTCTTTTATTAGTTAGTTTGGATTCGAGAATCATTATTATTATTCTCTCTTTTTTGGAGTTATCCAAAAAAGCACACGTGGTTATTTAATGAATTCTTATGATATTCTTTTGTCCTATTACTATGATTGCTTTCTGTGGACATCAGTATGGCATAATCTGTACAGAATAGAGGCTGTATTCATTGTTGAGCTGAACTTGTTCTATAAAATAATTTCACTATTGCTTCTATGGTTAATATTTCATTGCCATTACATGTTTACTTTGGAAAGCAAATTTCAATACATTTTGTTTGCTTACACTCTATACTAGGGGCCCATTTGGATACTTGGAAAAATAATCCATTGGGATTTGGCGTTACATGCAACCTCATTTCCTATAAAAAATACTATTGGGTGAAGTGAAGTCATTAATGTAGCAAAAAGCTCCATTTCAGAGGAAAAATAAGAAAGAGGTTGGACCTCTTTTTGTTTTCCATATGAAATCATAGGAAATCTTAAGATTCCAAAGAAATTCAAGATGGTAAAAAAGTGGTGCCAAACACCTTCATATGAATTTTGCCTAAAAAGGAAAAAAAATCCCATGAAATCCCCGATTGCTATGGACTTCTGGGGTATCCAAATGACCCTAATGGATACTCCAACTCTAGCTATTGTAAGCTGGATACCAAGTAGTCCTTGTGTTTGACCATACTGAATTATTTTTTGTAGGTTACAAGTGGAAGATTGCTTAAATACTGGCATGCACATGAAAGTTCTCTGATCTGTTTTGCGTTTACTGCTGATGATTCTCTACTTATCTCTGGCTCTAGTGATGGTGTCATTTGTATTTGGTCTATGATAAGGTATTGATCAAAATTATTGCCTTTAGTTTGAACAACTAGAATTCCTGGTACTTTATTGCCAAAATGACATCTTAATGTTGCTGATTTTGAATAGCTTACCTATACTTAACATCACTGTTTTTGGAAGTTTGCTAGATATTGCAGATTCAGCATGCACCACTCTGCCTGCTCTGTGCACTTGGTCTGAGCACCAGTCTTCTGTTACAAGTCTGCTACCATTGTCTGGGCATTCCAATCCGGTATTAATATCAAGTTCTCTGGACGGCATGTGCAAGGTGAATTATTTACTCTCATATCTAATCTGATGTTGTGATGGTAGGGTTATTTGGACACAATAATGTGCTCTGTACTGTAGTAATACTCAACTGCTCAGTATTTTGTAGGTGTGGAACCTTGTTTCAGGAAAGGCAGTGCAAACATACATCTGTCCTGCTGCTGTGACTGCCATTGCTGTTGATCCTGGGGAGCAAATGTTGTTTGCTGGATGTGAAGATGGAAAAATTCATATAGCAGCTCTCAATGTTGGCTTTGAGGAAGATCCCATTGTTATTCTGGGATGGGAAACCGGGTTCTTGTGCGAGCACAAGTAGTGTATGGTTTCGATAATGGATTAGACGATAAAGGAATATTTTAGGTTTTTTGTGCTTTGATGGCAATTTTTGGATGTTGAAATCAACTTCCCCATACATATATTCATATTCATACATGAGAATAGCTTTCATTTTTGTTCTGTTTTGTGTTAAATTAGCTGAAATTAGCTTCTTTGCTTCTTTGTATAGGGAATCAATTACTGTCTTGAAGTTCAGCTTGGAAGGATCCTGGTTGATTTCTGCATCAAAAGATTGTGCAGTCTGTATATGGGACGCTCTATCTTGGCAAATTATTAGACGATTCAATTATGGAAAAGGTACTTTATTTTATCCTTTTCTTTTCTTTCTTTTTTTGCACAATATTCCTTGAACCATGCATTCATGCAATTAAATGTGAATGATATTTGAAGGGAATCCCGTTTATGATTTATCTACCATGTTCTATGAATTTTCATAACAGGTCACATAACAAACTTGCTGGTGATTCCAAAATCATCACTTGCAATGTTTGAGAACCAGAGGAACTCAACCAAGCCTCGTGTTTCCATACTAGAAAAGTCTCCTCAGCACAATAATGCATCGGAAGGAACTCCAGTTCATCTGCTGTCTTGTTCTTCCCAGGAAGACCATCTTTTTGCCAATGGCTACCGAAGCCTTCATCTCTTTAGCAAACAGCTTTGTGATCTAGAGGTTTCCTCTCACACCTCAGTAGCGAAAATTCCTCATTTTGTGTGCCATAGATGCTATTGATCCAGTAGGAGATAATATATTTGCATCTATATGACAATCTAATCAAAGACCTGATAGAACAATTGCCTGGGCGTCTAGTTGTTGCAAGAGACCGCCAAGTATCATAATAAATACTTTCACAGTATTGGGAAGGTTATCTTTTAGCTCCACATTGGGGTTTTAACTGCTTTGATTTGTAACTTTGCAGAAAGAAAGGACAGCCAAGTCGATCGAGTTGAAGGTGGAGGTAGCCATTGAGAACCGGGTCTGGATCCTCGCCATGACAAAGCATGTAACAAGCATCAACAAAGAGTTGCAGGCAACGTTGCTGGGTATGATACAACAAAGGTTGTCCCAGGATTCTCAGAAGAAAGTTAGGCAAGAAGGCCGAAAGAAAGCGAAAAAGAGCCCGCCCAACTTGCAGCAGCAGGGGCCGACATAATTTGGCTTTAGGGCCGATGGTAGTAACTGTTATAATCTGTGACATGCTGCGAGACTTGAAGTCGCTCACCTCCGACCTGGAGTTTTTGCATAAACATCCCTGTAAAAATATAAAATTGCAAGTATTTCTCAATTTATTTGTCCTAATTGCAATGCGATCATGGACCAGGACGATAATAAATTCGGGGCTGGAAAAGGACCACAGAAGCCGGCACGTTGGATGAACCCAATAAGGCCGAACATGGGGCTGCACCCTTCTTCTCAGTAACATTATCAGCTTGTACGCTGCAGCACGTACGCGGAGAATACTTGCAATGCCGTCGGTGTATGGAAGTGATATCCGGATGATTAGCGTCAAATGAGTCCACCGCCGCGTTCAACAAGCCTTCTTTTGGCGACAATTAATCTGGGGCGATCATCCAATTTGGGCGATATTATGAGTGAAGTATTTATGACAGCTGTGGCGTGGAGTCGAAGCCTAATTGATAAGGCTACAGATTCGGTCGCACAACGTGGGACGGAGACCTGTCTTTCGCTATCCATCCATATACATCAAACGACAACAACAGTTACATGGCCTCGGTTCACCAACGATCTAAAACAAGTTGAAAGTGGTCCTTTCTTTTTTTCGTCATTAGAATTTAAGCTCGATGAGCGACGAAAATTTTTATGCCGTAACTTATAATTTAAGCTTCCTGTTCTGTTCTAAAAGAGTCCAAAGTTAAACACTCCTCTAAACCAACAAACATTATGCATAATTAGCCATCATTGTAAACCCCCCCCCTCTTCGCTTCCTCCCTACTCCCTTTCCTTCTACGCCCCCCGGCCCCACCTCCCACTCCCCAGTTACTCACCTACTAACTAACCCTCTTCGCTATACCCTCGGAACACCTCCCTTATCCTACCCTCTCTAATAGGACAAATTTCTTCGTGCGGACGATTTTCCTCTCTTTGTGCGTGACTCACGTAAGCGTACGCTGGTAGTCAGAAACAGAAGACCGCTAGCTCCGCTATAACGCTTAATCATCGTTCCCTTCCCCGGCGAGCGGGAAGACGCGAGGGCCTGCGATGGCGCTCTGTTTTCTTCGATTTTTTGCATTATTTATGGTGATCTCGGGAGTCGGAAGCCCTAAACCCCGGCGCACCTGCGCCGCGCTGTCACCGGACGGGTTGTCGCTGCTCGCATTTAAGGCGGCCGTGAGCTCCGACCCCGGCGATGTCTTGGCGGCCTGGAGCGAGGACGACCAAGAACCTTGCAGCTGGACCGGCGTTTCGTGTGCTAACGTCTCCGGATCCGATGGCCCCCGCGTCGTCGGCCTCGCCGTCTCCGGCAAGAACCTCGCCGGCTACATTCCGTCGGAGCTTGGAACCCTAATTTATCTCCGGCGACTGAACCTCCACGGAAATCGGCTCTCGGGTACGATTCCTTCTCAGCTTTTCAATGCTTCGTCGCTGCATTCTCTGTTCCTATACGACAACAATCTCTCCGGCACCCTCCCGCCGTCCATTTGCGATCTCCCCCGCCTACAGAACCTCGATCTCTCCCACAATTCCCTTTCTGGATCGATCCCGGTCGATCTCCGCCACTGCCGCCAGCTCCAGCGGCTGCTCCTGGCCCAGAACCGGTTCTCCGGGGAGATTCCCGCCGGGATCTGGCCGGAGGTGGCCAGTTTGGCTCAGCTCGATCTCTCCTCCAACCAGCTCAACGGATCGATCCCGTCGGACCTCGGCGAGCTCGCTTCTCTCTCCGGTACGCTCAACCTCTCCCACAACCACTTCTCCGGCCAAATCCCGAGCTCCCTGGGCCGTCTCCCGGCCGCCGTCAGCCTCGACCTCCGGTTCAACAATCTCTCCGGCGAGGTACCCCAAACCGGCTCCCTCGCCAACCAAGGGCCCACAGCCTTCCTCAACAATCCCCTCTTGTGCGGCTTCCCGCTCCAAACCCCTTGCCAGGGCGACGCCGCGCGGGCCCCTCCCGGCCGCCAGATTCCGACGCCACAATTCAGCCCCTCGCTGGAAAAACGCGGCCTCCGGCCGGGCCTCATCATCCTAATCTCCGTCGCCGATGCCGCCGGCGTAGCTATAGTTGGAATCATCATCGTCTACATCTACTGGAGACTGAAAGACCACGGCAACGGCTGCAGCTGCACCGGCAGGAACAAGCTCGGCGGAGAAGAAGCGAAACCCGGATGCCTGTGCTGGCGAGGAGGGGCTGGTTCGGAGGATGGGGATTCGGACAAGGGGGACGTCGGCGACGGCGGCGGAGGAGGAGAAGAAGGGGAACTGGTGGCGATGGACAAGGGATTCGTGTTTGAGCTGGACGAACTGCTGAGAGCGTCGGCGTACGTGCTGGGGAAGAGCGCGCTGGGGATCGTGTACAAGGTGGTGCTGGGGAACGGGGTGCCGGTGGCGGTACGGAGGCTGGGAGAGGGCGGGGCGCAGCGGTATAAGGAGTTCGCTGCGGAGGCTCAAGCCATCGGGAAGGTGCGCCACCCCAACGTGGTGAGGCTGCGGGCGTACTACTGGGCCCAGGATGAGAAGCTGCTCATTACGGATTTTATCTCCAACGGCAACCTCGCCGCCGCTCTACGAGGTCCGTTCAGTTATCCTTTCAATCATTTTTCTTCCAAATTTTTTAAGTCAATTGCTCTGAATATCAAACTAATAAATTTTCTCCAAATTAGAAATTGGACATTAAAAAAAATAAATAAATAAATAAATTTTAAATTTTGAATAACACAAAAAATATAGGTACAGCCGTACCGATAGATGGGCGGTTTCTTTTCGTTTGGATTAAACAAGTAATCAGGATTATCACATTATCATTAAATTTTTCGCTCTGCTATCTATTCAAATCTTTAATGTTGGAGGTGGTTTTGGCCGGGTGGAGTCAAGGCGGTCGTTGTCATGGTTCGCTGGTGCGGTAACTGTCTGCATTTGAACAGATAATGCGGTGGTGGTCCGTTCTTGTCCGCGCCTTGTCAGCTAGAGTGCCGAAGACACTTTTATTATTTTTTTTTTAAAAAACCATTTTTTATCCAATAATAGTTTATTTGAATTAGGTATTTTTTTTCACCGCGCTAAATATTCATTAAAATACAAATGTGCCAATAATTTTGCAATCCTTGTCGTACGGGTAACAAAAAAAAAAGAAAAAGAAAAACTTTAACCTGTTCCAATGATGATTGGTCCGCTTTAGAAACCGATTACATAATCGTGCTCATCTGGGCCTGCTAGTCCCGGAAAGAAGTCGCAGATGGTGGTGGAAGCAACGAAAAGCGCCATCTGAAGACAGCTTTCACATTCTCAAAGCTAAGCAGCTTTCCTTTGTGCCGTTGTTTTCTGCTGCAGGTCGACCTGGTCAGCCGAGTCTGTCCTGGCCCATCCGGCTGAAAATCGCCAAGGGCGCCTCGCGGGGACTGGCCCACCTCCACGAGTGCAGCCCCCGGAAGTACGTCCACGGCGACGTCAAGCCGTCCAACGTCCTCCTCGACGGCGACTACAACCCCTACATCTCCGACTTCGGCCTCATCCGCCTCATCAACATCGCCGGCACTGATGCGTCCTCCTCCTCGTCCACCGGCTTCATGGGCGGCGCCCTCCCGGCCACCAAGACCCTCCCCCTCGACCGCCCCAGCAACTACCGAGCCCCCGAGTCTCGAGCACCCGGCAGCCGGCCGACGCAGAAGTGGGACGTGTATTCCTTCGGTTTGGTGTTGCTCGAGATGCTGACCGGGAAGGCTCCGGAGTTTTCCTCCCCGGGGACGCCTTCGACGTCCGCCGCGGGCGGGGATGAAGAGCCGGAACTGGTGAGGTGGGTGAGGAAGGGGTTTGACGACGCGAAGCCGCTGTCGGAGCTGGTGGACCCGGTGCTACTCCGGGAGGTGCATGCCAAGAAGGAGGTGATTGCCGTCTTCCACTTGGCGCTGGCTTGCACCGAGGTGGATCCCGAGGCGCGGCCAAGGATGAAGATGGTCTCCGATAATCTCGACAGGATTGGCGGGTGAATATGTGACGGGTTTCTTTTCTTTTTCCTTTGCCGAGGGCGTTGGTTCTGTTTATGATGATGTACGTTGACCATGAATATGATGATAGCTAGTGTTTTTGCTATTGAGGATTCTTTCTGCCAAGTAGGAATCTGTTCCAGCAGAGATTCTCAATCTTGTTTGAACAGATGTATTCTTTCAAATTTATTGGCTATAATGAGATGAGCAACAAATATTTTCCTTTTCTCTCTTTATTTCTCCATCAAGAATTTAGATTTATGTCAAATCTTCAAGATAAGATATAACTTGCATTGGTTCTGATTTTCACACAGATGTAAATTATGGCCAATACATAACTAATATTTATTATCTAAGAAGTAAATTATCCAGGTGAAATGATAATACAAATGAAATGGGAATCCCAACACGAGGTTCCCACAAGCCAAAATTTGACAACTTACTAGATGTACAAGACATTGAGCTGAACAGTATGTACATGAACTAGAGCTCTATGATCTCAAAGCATCTCAGTCTTGCCTATGCAGGTGCAGCTTGCTTGTTCTTCACTGAGTTTCTGCAGAATCGAACCGTGTTGAAAGATTGTCATGTGCATGATGATGTTAAAAAAAGAGGCAATACTTCCAAAATTTGCTTCTAGTGATGTTGCAGAGAGATTTGATAACTATAGGGATTGACATTGTTTCTAAGACTTCATTATCCTAATTGGGTTTTATATACAGAAAAGCAAGCACATTTGGATCAAGAATTATGTTTTGCGCTGTTGGCAAAGTTTCTAATTTAAACTTTACTGGAGGAAACAATAAGAATATGAGATATCTCCACATGCACTACTTTTATTGCTGACATTTAGGCCAGTAAAATTTCTGATCCCTGCAGTCTAAGTAGGTTCGATTTTACAACCAAGGGATCAAGCATGCAGATTGTGAGTTCTTCACATACTTGTAGATTCCACATTGCAAATAGGCACTACAGAAATACTTAATTTTCAAAGTTTATGTACACATGTATTTTGTATATATCTAGCATTGCTAGCAGAGACATTCTATCTAAATTTTCAACTCACCTTAACCCGGCTCTGCAATGTCTTGATGTGCTGAACAGCCAAATCCAACATATCTGCTGTGTTTGTTTGCTGTAAAACATTGCCCGATAAATTAGAGTTAGTATTCAAACTCACGACCTTCATCACACTCATCTATATAGAATTATGTGGTTCCTTTCCTTGCTATAAGTTATCCACCTATTTAGCAAATTGCTTATCGATAGCAAAGCAAACAGAAGGGACCCTAGATTGATGGCACAATTGTGCATCATCTCAGCCCATTTTTGCAGACCTGTTTTTACGCCACTTTAGACAGCTATATAAAATGAAATTTTACCTTGTCCATGTTGGGCACAAGTTCTTGCAGCTTCCTCAATTTTTCGCTGATTCTTGTTCTTCGTTCCTGAAATGGAAGGAACGGACAATAGCAGGTTAGAAATACATAGCTGACACATTTTAATCATACAAGTAGCGAAAGTCTATATCTTTGAATCGGAAACAATAGAACATAAACAAAACACAGATTATAATGCCTTCACTCCTCCCCCCATCGCTGGGTTACATTAAACTTGACATACTTCAGAAGCAATGGATAATAGTACAGTATTGGATGTTCATAAACCTACTCTCTCTGCAATGCTTCGCGGATGTGTAGCACAGCCACGCTTAGCTCTGACTTTAAAAGGAACATAATCTTGCTGGTTTTGGAGGAGCTTCTCTACAGTGGCCATTTCTAATGATGTCTTTGGCAGGCTAAACTGAAACCAAACAAGCCAAAAAGATGAATTACAAACTCCGATATTGAATAGAAAACTGCAATTTCACCGAGAAACTAATCAAAACGAATAATTAAAGCTTCATCCCCAGTACAAGAACCAGTCATCACCTGCGAGTCAAAGCTGTTGTAGCTGGCAATTACGTCCCCGTTGTTATGTTTTGTCCGCTTGCTTGGAGGGGCAGAAAACACAATCGAGTTCGTCTCATCCCATGAGCCCATTGGGAAGTTATTGGACATATAGGCCTGTGCAACATCATCAGGGCTCCTTGCACTGCCATTGTTCTCTCCCATGTCTGGAATGCTGATCTCAGAGATCTGGGATAGGGAATCCTGCCTCAAAAAGCTTAGCTGTGACTGCAATCTCCTGTTAGCCATTGTGTTAAAAGTATCTGCATCTGACTGAGAGTAGTTCCCAAGCCCCCTTCCAACCGAATAACCTGTCACCAAGGAAGACAAATGACCATCAATCTTAATCTGTGCTGCTAATTGGCCTGTCACCAAGGAAGACAAATGACCACCAATCCTAATCTGTGATGCTAATTGGCATGTCAATATACTAAATACACTGCTCTTCTTCTTGATCAAATGAAGAAATTCGGAGTGCAGGTCTCCATTTCTTTCAATTGTACAGACATACCATTCGCAGGTGACCCTTCCTACTTGCTTCTCAACGAAAACCCAAAAAGGAAAACAGAGACAGAAATGCGAAGCTCATTACTCCAATGGTACCCACCCAGGTGTCATACTTCAAGTGGGCAACAAATTGGCGGTCGGCATGAAACACCACCACGCGACATAGTTTACTACCACAATAAATGTGAGCCTCCACCCACTCCAACCCAATCATCGCCGCGTCGCCCTACCCGGCAAAGAATCCAACCAGAGAATGGTCCCAGCTTCCATTTCCATGCCATCTCCATAGCCTCACGCAACAGAGACATGGCAGCGCAAGATAAGGTCCGACAACACACGGGGCCCTTATCGGCCTGTGCAAGCCCGGGCCCGGGCCCATTAATTAATGGTCAGCAGGGTAGTCTCGTCATTTCGACTGCCAGTCAACCGCTCAACGCCGCCCTCGCGAATGGATACAAGAAACCGCCGATGCCACTTTTGTCTTAGAAAAGCTCATTCCACGAGAGCATACGTGGCGATCACATATTGGTCCAGGTAACTACATGCAGCACGTGCCATGCCCGTCTGTCCCGCTCGCTTCTCGAGGTTAATTAAACCATTCCTGCGGTTTTATCTAACTCGAATATATTTTTTTTGCTATTGTTTTTTTTTTATTTCCCGGCAAAAAGTTGAGGAAATGAGAAGAAATTATTCGTGCCGATCGCTTTGCACAGGAAAAAAGGCCAAAATAAAAATAAAAAATAAAAACCATTCCGACCAACAGGAACGCGCCACGTAAAAAAAGCGCGAAAAAAACTCGAATATATTTTTATTCGAGTCGATCTCCAGCACGAGAAAAAAAGAAAAAAAATAGGGGACGAAGCGGATCGCGCCACGTAAGAGGAGGGAGCGAGAAAGAGAGAGATCGCTGACCATTATCGACGACGAGATGGGAGAAGAAGCCAGCGGGGGAGCTGCTGTGGCGGACGAGGTGGGGGCGGGGATCAGCGGCGGCGGCGGCGGCGGGGGAGAAGTCGTCGAGGGCGAGGTGGCGTGGATCGGGAGGGGAGGGCTTGGAGGGGGAGGAGGAGTCGGCGGTGAGGGGGGAGGAGGAGTCGGCGGTGAAAAAGCGGGACATGAGCGGGGCGTCGGTGTCGGCGTCGGCGTCGGCGTCGGAGAGGACGGATTCGGCGATGGAGGCGAGGAGGGAGCCGGGGGCGGAGCCGTAGCGGGCGAGAGCGGGAGGAGGGGCTGGCGGGCGGTGGGGAGAAGGGTACATGAGGGTGAGGGTTGGTGGTGTTGCGGTGGTGGGCTGCAATGATTTGGGGGAGAGAGTTGTGGGGAGTTGGATTTGAAATTTATAGAGAGAGATTGAAATTTTCTTTAATTAATTAATTAATTAATTAATTATTCCTACGGTAGCGACAAATTAAGATCGTTGGATCTGAGTGGTTTGATTGTTATTACGGTCGGGACGAATAGCAATTGAATTGATTTGATTTTGGGTGACGTAATATTTGGTACAAATCACGATCAATTTTCGTAATCTTAGGCTTGAAATCGAAAGGTATGCAATTGTGTTACTCCATTGAACGTTTGAGTGAGGAGAAAAAGAGACTCAGAGGCTTTTTTTTTTTTTTTTCTTTAGTCGATGCCTCGTGTTTAGATATAATAATAATATTAATAAATGTCGCAATTCGCGCTTTAGATGGCGATGGCCTCCGACCCTGATCGACCCCGGCCGCCTCAACGGTTCAGATTTCTATACAGCTAAAGACTACTCGGTTGATTCCGACGTGACCAGCATGTCGGCACCACATATAGAAGTCATGCCCACCAATAAAATACATCGCGGAACAAAATGCACCCGCAGAAGAGACCTTAAATCCAACATCACTTCAAAGCAATCTGATTCAAATAATTTGATTGTATCTTGTATCGAGATCGATAATCTCTCTCGATAAACATCCGAGCTGATGACTTCAGCATTAGAGAAAAATCATCGGATGATAAATAAATAAATTTATGGTGGGGTCAATATTGAAGGGGATTAGATTGACCCTTCGACCCACTGGAAAGTCAAAACACGTAATGTCACTCGCGAAATGTTTAATACGAGGGGCCTTCTTAGCAATATACAACACAAATGTATGCAGATTAAACCTTCACAAAATAGGTAATTACAAATTCCTCTCGAGAGAGGTTTCAGGGGTTAACACGCAGATAACAAAGCTTTCATGCAAACCTAATCGGCTAATCTCGCACGTGCATTCCAACTAATGACATATCCTAAAGTCGTCGCGGGAAAGGGAATGCCGCCTATAACGTTATTGTCTATGCTCGTTGCTCGTCGTTAACATGCATTTTAACAAAAAAATTTACGTTCGCAACGCGACACTAATCGCCTTTTCATCTCCACGTCATCACCATCCAACTAAGCGTTCTCTTCTATTATTATTATACAAATAAGCGATGGTTTCGGTTCAACGCTCGAGCAGCTGGTTTTCCGATCAAAACGGTCGGAGGCAAACCGTTTTCTCTGGACAATCGATCGAGTCAGAATTTGTTGGAACACACTTGTCTCCGAAGTAAACAGATGCAGCAACACTCTCGATCGTTGACATTGCACTCCAAGTCAAACTTTATATTTCTCCGATTATAATTCCTCCACCGACCTCACAACAGCTGTTTCCCTGCGGCTGATTACGATGGTTTTTCCGAGGAAATGAGATGGAATAATACTTTTGTTTACCGATAAATAAATCAGGCTCAAACTGTTGACACGAACTTCCTCATCTTTGAACTTTTAATTTAATCGAGATTTTGTGTGTCTTTTGGTCATCGTTAAGGGCAGAGTCTTTGTGAAATTAAGAAATAGAAAGAACATCAATTCAGTATTTGTATCGTAAGATGTTTTTTTATTGAATTTATTTTATATATTACCCTGAATTTAAATTAAGTCAGATTATGAATCCTTAATTAATCGCGATTGACTCTTTTGTGATTATCCCAAACTAAACAGGCATTTAAGTTCTTTGTGATCAATGTAATTCTGTCTGAACTGAAAACTATCCTATCCTTCAAATGAGAAATTCTGGGAAATTTTTCAAAATAGAAAATTCCATTTTTGGAAAGTTTCCTAGTCTTCATCCTCTCATATGACAGTTTCATGGTTGCGAGTCTTGTGACTAACCAATAACGCCAAGTCACTCATAACACGGGAGTACTTAATATTTTTTTCTAAAAAAAAATAGAGGCAAAAATATGCATCGATTTACCAATTAAAGTAACTTTACGCATTTTTAAGCTTTAACTTTTTTTTTTTCCCAAAAAAATCGTCTGCCCTCGAAACGCAAAAGCCAAAATATTCCCCTCTACTTTCATCTTCCCCACTGAGCTGCGCCACCACACTGAGCTCAAAACCCAAAAAGCCCCCGTCTCCATCTCCAAGACGAGGGAGAATGTCTGCTTCCCCATTCTCCCTCTAAACCCCTCGCACTCCTCCGGCCATGCTCCAAACCCTAACCTTTCTCCTCCTACTCTTCTCCGCCGTCGCCGCCAGCCAGGACATCGACCCCGGCGACCGCGCCGCCCTCATCGCCCTCCTCTCTAACCTCACGGACCCCCACGCCGCCCTCGCCACCTGGAACGCATCCCAATGCAACCTCTGGGCAGGTGTCTCCTGCGACAACCGCACTGGCCGCGTCATCGGCCTCGATCTCTCCGGAAAAGGCCTCTCCGGCCGGCTCCACCCTGCAATCTGCCGTCTCCTCCGCCTCCAGCTCCTCGTCCTTTCGTCCAACCGCTTATCCGGCGATATACCTCCGTGCCTCGGCCGCCTTTGGTTCCTCAAAACCCTAGATCTCTCCCTAAACCAGTTTTCCGGCCCGGTTCCCACAACCCTTGGCCAGCTCCGCCGGCTCGAGACCCTCGTCCTCTCCGACAACCCGGGTCTTTCCGGCGACTTTCCGGCCTGGGTCGGCAACTTCTCCGACATGCTCTGGAAGCTTGACCTCAGCTCGAGCTCTTTTTCCGGTGAAATCCCGGCGAGCTTGTTCCGTCTCGGCTCTCTCAGGTCTCTGGATCTCTCAAACAATTTTCTGGTCGGATATTTGAACGACTTCGATGCGCCGTTGGATTTCCTCGATCTCTCTGGGAATCGGATATCGGGGACGCTTCCTTGCTTCTTGGCGTCCACGGAAACGCTCTCCGTCCTTAACCTCGCCGGTAACGCCATCGTCGGCGGAATCCCGACCTGCATCTCGTCTCTGCGAGCTCTAACGGTGCTGAATCTTTCGTCGAATGGGTTAGAGTACCGGATCTCGCCGAGGTTCATCTTCTCCGACAAGCTTTTGGTTCTGGATTTGAGCTCCAATGCACTATCGGGGCCGATTCCGGGCAGGATGGTGGAGGACCCCGATAGATCTGGGTTTCTGCTGCTGAATCTGTCGAGCAATCAGCTCTGTGGCGAGATCCCGCCGGAAATCACTGAGCTGAGGAGTCTCCAGGGCTTGTTCCTCGCCGACAACCAGCTAACCGGTGAGATTCCGCCGGCTATCGGAAATTTGACCTACCTCCAAGCTTTGGACCTCTCTGGCAACTTGCTTTCAGGGCCGATACCAGTGAGTCTCGCTGGATGCTTCCAGTTATGGATGCTGCGGCTGGGCCGGAACAACCTCACCGGCGCGCTGCGGCCGGAGCTGGACGCGCTCGACAGCCTCCGGATTCTCGATCTGGGCGGGAATCGGATCTCTGGCGAGGTCCCGCTCCCGCTGGCGGGATGCAAGTCGCTGGAGGTTGTGGATCTAAGCCATAACGACCTCGGCGGCGAGCTCAGCAGCGCCGTCCTCAAGTGGCAAAACCTCCGGCTGCTCTCCCTCGGCCGGAACCGCTTCTCCGGTGGGCTCCCGGGCTGGATCTTCTCCTTCCCACTCCTCCGCTTACTCGACCTATCTGGCAACCGCTTCTCCGGCTTCATCCCGGACGGCAACTTCAATGCCAGCGCGGACTTCAATAACGGCGTTGGAGATCAGGATCGGGTCTCCGGCGATATACACGTCAGCCTCTTCGTCAATCTCTCCGGCGGCCGGCAGTTGGTGTTCGGGTACGAGCTCCGATCGCCGGTGGGAATCGATCTCGCGGATAACGAACTCCGAGGCGAGATTCCGGAAGGCTTGATCGGCGTCCAAGGGCTCGAATACCTCAACCTCTCCTACAACTACCTCGCCGGCAGCATACCGGCGAGCTTGGGGAGGATGGGGAAGCTCCGCAGCCTGGACCTCTCGCACAACGCGATCTCCGGCCAGGTTCCAGGGGGGATCGCGGGGCTGAGGGGTCTGGAGACCCTCGATCTCTCTTTCAACTGCTTATCGGGCCGGGTGGCGGGAGCCGGCGGGGAGGGGCTGCGGAGGTTCCCGGGGGCGTTCTCCGGGAACCCGGGGCTCTGCGTGGAGTTCTCCGGCGAGGGGTGCGGGTCGCCGACGAGGACGGATGCGGCGGAGGGGGATGGAGAAAGAGGCGGGGAGGGGGAGGAAGGGTGGATCTCGGTTTCGGCGTTTTGGATTAGCACGGCCGCGGGCTTTTATGTTTCGGTCGTGAGTTTGGTTTGCTGGCGGCCCGGGAGGCGGTTTGTTTTCCGCGGGCTGAAATCCGAGTTTTAGATTTGAGGTGAGGGCCCATTGACTATCGGTGTTGGTTTGGGCTTTGTCGTAGTCTATATATAAGCCTGGTTTGCTGGGCCTCTGGCCCATACATAGGAACGAAATTTTGGTTTGGGCCTAAATCGTCGGCCGAGATAGATAAATGAATACTGGTAAAAGCGGTCCAGCCCAATTTTCTGCTAACGCTACGTTTGGTGGCTATCTAAGCTTGGTTTATCTGCTAATCTGGTGATTTGCAATGTGTTTGGCAGCTTTGTGGACTATTTATTCTTCATTTATTTTCTTTTAGATTAGTCTAATGCCAACGACTCAAAGTGGTTTCGTAAAAGCACTACAGTTAGCGCGTTGGACGTGCGTGGCCGAATGCTAGTCAAATTGCATGTTTTTCTTACAATAAACTTTGCATATCAATAAAACATTATTTATGTTAGATGGCATTAGTCAATTAACAATCTAGCTGAGAAGTGATGAAGGAATGAGCGTCTCGTACTATGAGATGCCCTCTGCTTCCATTCAACCTGGTAGGGTCAGGTTTGGTGTGGGCTGGGTTTGGGCCAGTTGGCTTCTCTTGCGCGAGTTGGCCCACTCCCCCTCCGACTTCCGAGTCATTCTTATTCTTTAGCACTTGTTTGCTTCCAATGGTGGTCGCGCCAAGGTTCGAGTTCGGCTTTCAGCAATGGCTTCCTCCGTCTCCGCCATGGCCTCAGCCCGCGCCCTCTTTAGCGTCGAGGTTTTATTTTTTGGAGTTATCTTATTGACTCTTCGATTTCATCCATCAAAAGAACAACGGTTCCATTTTTTTGTTTTTTCAGAAGGATTTCGCGGGTAGCCCTTTGTTTTCTGCGTCGAAAATGGTAGGCAATGGCAGGAGAGAAGTCGGGAATAAGATTCGCGCAGTAATGGCGCCGTCGCAGACGCCTCGGCCTCCCTCTACCACTGGCTCGGTTGGGCTCTCATCGGCTTTCCCGTGATTTCTTTATTTGGATTAGGGTTTTTGTGAAACTACTCCTTTGTCTGTGTTGATGTAGGTGAAGCATGCGATGACTACGACGGAGAATATTCTGGCGAGGGCGTCGGAGCGGGCGCATTTGGAGCCCGGTGAGAACATGTGGGTTAATGTGGATGTTTTGATGACCCATGATGTTTGCAGACCTGGGACTTTTGGTATTTTCAAGAGAGAGTTTGGTCAGGACGCAAAGGTGCTAGCTTGTGGCTTCTCAAGCTCAAGTCTTTCGTTGGTCTCCTGATTTTCCAGCTCTTAGGATCCATTTACGGTACTTATTCAAAGTGTTTTTGTGGTCTGGGACCGTGAAAAGATTGTCATTATACCGGATCATTACATTTTCACAAGTGACGAGCGTGCCAATCGTAATGTTGACATTTTGAGAGACTTCTGCATCGAGCAGAATATCAAGTACTTCTAAGACATCAAGGATCTCAGTAATTTCAGGGTATTGGTCCACTCTTCTTGCCTGGTGCTGGATATTTGTTAAAAAAGTTTGAACTATAGAAATCACAATTTCTATATCATATTGGAGCACAAGCTAAAATTCTAGTTTCTTTGTTGATTTTGCAGGTTAATCCAGATTATAAAGGTGTGTGCCACATTGCTCTTGCCCAAGAAGGACATTGCAGACCTGGGGAGGTTGTGTCCATCACATACTCAGCGAGCTATTAGGAATTCTGTTTGTTGCTTTTTCTAAGCATGGGTATTTGTGTGTAGGTTTTGCTTGGTACAGATTCCCACACTTGTAATACTGGGGCTTTTGGTCAATTTGCTACTGGAATTGGAAATACTGATGCAGGTCTTGTGATGGGCACTGGAAAGATTCTCTTAAAGGTTTGTTTGACTTCCTTCCTTATTTGCAACATAACAGCTATTTTATCTTCTGCTGATATTTGACAATGACACTGCTAAAACAATAGTTTGTAATTGATCTGTTGGTTGAGTGCAATAAGATGCTGATTAATGTGTTATTGGTGAGGACATCCTTTTGATAATCTAACAATATCCGTTCCTTAAAGCTCACTAACATTTTTGGAAATTGCTGATCGGCATCTCTCCATCATATTCTATAAAGAAAATTAATGCAGCTAATCAATTATGAATGAAGTATAAACTACACCTAGTTTAATGTGCTTGTCCATTTAGCTTCTCATGTCTATAGTAGTGCTATTTGGTTGTGATTTATCCATGGATGAGCCATGAGGATTTGAAGCTATCATGCTTCTTATCAGGTTGTATCATTATCTAGGTTCTCACATCCTTTCTGTTTCACATGCTATGTTGGTATGTTCACATAATTTGTTTCTCAGAAGATATACAAGCTTTTCCTCTGCAATTTTTGCTCTTTCATTTGTTAAGATTTGCCTCTTAACATCATAAGCTATAAATGCTACTATCTTTTTGTATTCATTTCCTATAAATGCTTCTCAAGCAAATCCTTGTGCTAATGATAATTCTAATGTCAAAAATTGAGCAAAAATAGTTTTCAGAGTAACATGGGGCTAACAGTACATATTTTCATGGACAATAATAAAAAAAAATGTGAGCAATGTTACAACCTTTATTGCTTGTTTCTTTCAACTTGTTATGACTTTTTCGCTCATAATTGCAGATCCCCCTACTTTGAGGTTCATATTAGATGGAGAAATGCCTTATTTTTTGCTGGCAAAAGATTTGATTTTGCAAGTAAGTCTTTTAGAATATATGCTCTGTTATTGGATTCAGAATTCAGGCAATTCTCCATATACTTGGTAATATAACTTGCTGAGACTGTCTGTGCAGATTATTGGTGAAATAACAGTTGCTGGTGCAACTTATAAATCCATGGAATTCGTTGGTTCAGCTGTTGAAGGTTTGACCGTAAGTGTGAATATGCTTGCATAATTTCAAAATAGCTATTAATGAATATTAGTACTTGCTTATTTGACGCATTGATTTCTGTTTCTTAGATGGAAGAGAGGATGACATTGTGTAACATGGTTGTTGAAGTGGGAGGGAAGAACGGAGTTGTCCCTGCTGATGGAACCACTTTTAAATACCTTGAGGTAAATAAATCCTTTGTTTTGTCTCTATTATATATTTCTTGGAGACTCTGATTTTTTGCTTTTCATTAGTCACTTTACAATCAGCAATAAAGAATTAAATCTAGTGCTAGCATACCTGAAATGGGAATTGTTTGTTTTTATTTTTTGGAGCAAATAAATTGTTGTTTTTGTTATATTCTAGTACATATAGCTATTACCACTTTGTCCTATTCCTGTAGGGTAAAACGTCCTTGAGTTATGAACCAGTATACAGTGATGAACATGCCAGGTACATATTTTTTATCTTGTTTTGGAAACTTGACTCTCTATTATACTTATTATTGTGGTTACATTTTTCTTTTCTAGATTGTTTTCATGTATGCCAAATAATAAAGCAAATTTACTTTTTTCCTACTTGATCTAAAGTTCTAAGTTACTCCAATCAGCATCTTCTTTGTTTACATAAAATCTGTAATCCGAATATAGCTAGTAGCTTGGGCGCTCTGAACTTGTTCCTAATTGGAACTCATGGTTATTCTAATATTTTTGGTTCCTTTATTCATTCAAAGAACTTCAATTTGCAAGACTTCTTTCATTGCTGGCAACACTATTGGCAATATTTTCTGCAAAATATGTTTCTGTACTGGATTTACAATAAGAATGACAAATTTAGGTCAAACAAGTTATTTGACCAGTTAGGCACATATTCTACTAATGCACCAAATACAGATGAGTAATGTGATCCCTTGTCTGAGAGTACTCACATGAAATATGGCTAATGGTCTTGTTTGACTTTTTTTATCAGGGTTATTCATGATTACAAGTTTGATGTCTCCAAATTGGAACCGCTAGTTGCAAAGGTATTTCGATTATATATGCATTTCTCCTTTTGTTTTCCTTTTTGTGTTGACATACATACTATTTTATGTTTTTTTCTTTCTTATTTATGTCTTTTTTTATAGAATTTTTCCTTCTCTTTCAAGTACTCATTCATGTATACTTTTTCGGCCACATTCTCCAGCTAATCGAGCTTTAGCGAGAGAATTCAAGGATGTAAAAATTGACAGGGTGTACATTGGCTCTTGTACTGGTGGTAAGACCGAAGATTTTCTTGCTGCAGCAAGAATATTTCAAGCATCAGTAAGCAAAATCTACCCCTTTAAACCCTGAAGCTTACTCTCTATATTTCCTGTTGCTAGAATTCAGCTCAAAAGACCTGTTGAGCATTTTTGAATCGAAGTAATACATATTGCATAGTTCAACACCTTTTTCCATTTTCAGCCTTCTGACTTCAAAATATCAGCAAACATTCACATTCACGTTCCTTGTTAGTTTTTGCAATTTTTTGGATGTCCATCAATATGTTAATTATAATGATCTTACATCATTACTCAAAGAACTAAATTAGTTGTTGTTTAGGCTTGTTAAAATTGGAGAAAATAAATTATAACTGGCTTTCTTCTAAAAGCTTTATGCAAAGGATACTTCAAAGATCCTTTTATCCGACCGTCTGACCAATATTTTTTTGCTGCTATGAAATTTTGGTGTATCTGTTCGTATGTTTGGCTAAGTAGTCTCTAATCTTCTAATTCACAAGCAAGTTATCAAGCTGATGGAAGAACTGCCCCATTTGTCTTCCTGGTTATATTAGAGATTCAGACGATAAATATTGTTTTGTTATATATGTCTGTAGTTTTTTTTATTTCACAAGCAATCTATTTCATTTTGTTCTTTGCATCTAACTACTTACCCTGTGATGAGCAGGGGAAAAGGGTTAAAGTGCCTACTTTTCTTGTCCCTGCCACCCAAAAGGTAGTACAATCTAGTCCATTTAGGTTGGACATGATATGATTAATGTTGAACTGGCTAGCTCCTCAAAATATTCTTGCAGGTCTGGTTGGACTTGTTTGCTCTTCCAGTTCCAGGAGGAGCTCGAGGCAAGACCTGCTCTCAGATATTTGAAGCTGGCTGTGGTGTTCCGACAAGTCCTGGCTGTGGAGTTTGTTTGGGTGGCCCTCAAGATACTTAATGCTAGGATGAACGAGCCGATGGTAATCCTTTATCCATGTGATACTTGTAAATTTTCTGAGATAGCCAAAGTTTATAGAGGACATTTGTTCAAACATTTATTCAAGTTGGGCTCTGACTCATGTGAAGCATCACCATAATGGGCATCAATACATCTTTATACACCATGAGACATCCTGCCATTCCGCAACAACTGCAGATTTTTTGTTGTCAGTTCTCATGAATATTTTTTAGTCGTCTTGAGGAGTGCCGTTTTAGTAGCTATTGACTTTCATAATCACCAATCCAATTCCCAATATACTTTCATTTCATGTGATTTTATATCATTTTTTTTTTTTAGATTAACTTCATGTGATCTTTTTGTGGTGTTTGATTGGGATTTTGCTGCTGTTTCAGTCTTTGAACTTTGTTACTCATGCAGGTTTGTGTATCAACAACAAATAGAAACTTCCCTAGCAGAATGGGGACATAAAGGTCAGATTTATCTTGCTTCACCATACACCGCAGCAGCATCAGCTTTGACAGGCTATGTTACTGATCCAAGGGAGTTCTTACAGTAGACAAAATATGATTCATCTGCGAACCAGTCAGTTCTCTCCACACCGCGGCAGAGAATTTTGTGCTTATCTCATGAGGAGAGCTCATAATATTTATGTACTATTATAGAATTTTAGTTAATTGCAGTGATTGGAATTGTGGTATGGAGTATGCCAGAGTCCTATGGCCACTGCAATTTTGTTTATTTCCTTAATAAATTCAGGTCTGTGGGTGGGGAACGTGCACAGTGACCTGCATATGCACCCACTAGTTTGAAGTGTCTCACACTCAAATCTAGAATTTTTTTATTTTATTTCTTCGGTGTTTATTATCCTCTTATTTTGTTTTCTTTTCCTTTTTAGTCCCGGATAGGGATTTTTTTTTTGTTGCGTTTATTCTTAGTTTTTTTTATTCTGTTGGCAAGAGCTCACAAGTTTGGCTGAATATAATGTGGATAACCAAAATTGTAAAAAATTGAATTTACATTAAGGCTTTAAGTATTAGTTTTGGGATTGATTTCAATATTCACTGGAATTGATATATTTTGGTTGTTTTGATCTGTTTTGATTTTAGTCAAATAATTTTAAAATTTTTGACTAAAATTTAATTTTAAATTCAAAAATATTAAAAATTTTAAAAAAAAAATAAATACATATATGTATTTTTTAAATTATTAAATAAGTTGTTTTTGGCAAAAAAGCTTAAAAAATAAAAAAATTTAAGAGATAGAATTAAATCCGGGATGATATTGATTTGAAATTAAATTCATAACTATTGAAATAAATATAAATTAAGATATAATTATAATATATAAATATTAATAATATATTTTTGAAAACAGAAAACATAAAAGTATGAACGATGAAGTGAAATGTTGAGCCCGAAACTCCATGATTTACGTAATAAATTCAGTGAGAGAGCTAGAAAAAAAAATTCTAAAAAATAAATAAAAGCAAACTTCCAGAAGACGAGCGAAGCGCCAAACCCATGGCCAAAAAGGCAAGAAAGCCCAAGTTCCCTGTTTTCCCGATTTCCTTCCCAAAATTCATCCAAGATTCTCTTCTTCTTCTCCTCCGCAGCCACTTGATCCCTAAATATTCCACAGCGCCATCCACCAAATCCCCAACCGCTCAAATGGAATCCCCCGCCCTCTCGTGCCTTCTCCTGCCCCCTTCTAAACCCCAATCCCTGCCCCGGATCCCACTCAATCTCGATCCCATACCGATGGTCTCCATCCAGATCGGCGCTCTCAGGAAGGCCACCGTCGTCGTTGCCGTCCTCAACCTCGCCGTGGCCGTGGCAGGATCTCTGCTCGTCGGCGTGCTCTTCCGCTGGTGTGGCCCCAGGGAGAAATTGTCCGTTGCCGGCGTCGCGATTGCCGCAGGGGTGAGGATAGGGTACATGGTGGGGAGCGGGATCGCGCAGGGGGTGGCGGCGGCCACCATCGCTCGGCAGCCGATAGAGGGGTCGGTTCGGGAAGAGATTGATTTCCGGCGGGAGAGAAAGGTGCGCTGCTTATGATAATCTGCGATTTTGCTGCTTTTAATCGAGAATTAATGAAAAATTAAGGCAAATTATGGACCATGGGCCAGCTTGGCCGGCCCAGGAAAGCGAGAATTGGCTATAAATTGGGGCCGACAAAGAGCAAGTAGCTAAGAATATAATAAATGCCAAAAATTTAGAGAAAATTTTGATTATCAGTTTTTTTCGACTTCGTCGTATAAACATATTTGACACGAATATCGATAACTTGTTCCAAATGAATGAAATGCATGAAAAGACGAGTATATAGACCCGAGCTTGGCATCAAATTACTTAAAGAGTTGCATTATCCTACGTTGGCTGCTTGACACAAAATTGGTAAAATGTCAACAAAATTGATTCCTTTTTATTTTCCTATTTATCTACTCAGATTATTCCGGATAATTTCTCAGATTTAATTTGATGAGTCTTAATCTTCGCACCTGAATTGGCGCAACGAAACATAACCTCGTCCGTTGCGACAAAAACTCGAATAAGCTAAATCTGAAAATTCGTCCGACGCGGCCCCTTTCTTCTTCCCCGCCACCATCTCGCCTCCGGCCACGAAGCCATGGCCGACTTCGAGACGGAGCGGACCTCGCTGGTCGTCAAGCTGGGGACCGTCCGGTGGGTCTCGCTGGTCCTCGCCGTCGCTAACCTCGCCGTCTCCCTCTTCGGCTGGTACCTGGTCATCGCAGCGGTGCCCAATTGCTTCCATCGGCTGAATCTCTCCATTGTCGTGGTCTCCGTCGTCGCTGGCCTCCGGATCTTGTCGATGGTCCGCGCCGGCCAGGCCCAGCGGGAGACGGCGGAAACCATAATCGGCGGTCACGGGAATAGCTCCGCCGTAGCTGATTCCGTGGCTCGCCACGAGAGACGGGTATCGTACGATCAAGAAAGATGGCCTCTTTCGACATTATCCGATGTTAATGCTATATGTTGATTTGCTGATGAGATTTTGTATCCGGATGGCCTTACGAATTTTGGTGCCATTGTTGATGAATAGATGAGATATCGAAGGTGGCTTTGGTGGACAAGGGTTGGAATGGCGGTTTCCATCTTGCAGCTTTTGGGGGCTCTTTATTTGGCATTAGTTATAGCGAATGATCTCTCTTATCGCGGGTCCGGAGATTGCTTCTTAGGTGAGCTACAATGCTTTATTAGATTTGCATTTTTAACATACTCAAGCATTTAGTCTCAAGAACTGTGCTCTGTAAACCATCTTAACCCTGTTCTTTTATGTATTGCATATTAATTTGTTTTATGGGCCTATATTTACTGTCTGTTTTGTCTGGAGTATATGGTGGCATTACCATCAAATATTCTTCATCTTAACAATTTATCGTAATGGTAATGCAGGGCACGTTGCAGTTGGTAGAGGCAGCAAGAGAACCTTCGTGTTGTCTTTTCTTATCCTGGTGTGGTTAGTCGTTGTTATGCAGTGTTTCACAGGACCTGATGTACTAAAATGGAGATCATTTTATGCAACTCATGACACAGCATGGAGAGCTCATTACCAGGAGGTATTTGATCATGGAATTAGAGAGGCTTTGTGCTGTCTGGGGCGTGTGAAATACTTGTAGGATTCCTCACTGCAGCATTCTGAATATGACTTGTTTTCAGAGACAATGTTTTTTTTTATCTTCCTGTTTTATATCCAGGAGCGTTTTAGAAGAAGATGAGGTTTACTCTGTGGCCAGACTGTTAGGTGATCTTGTGGCGTATCGTGCGTCAGGCACAGGACATCTAGAGCTATTGGCAGGTGCTGCTTCTTGGGGACTGGACTCGGGCATCATATTTTTTCCACGTTTGATGTTATTACTCTTTTTCTCCTTGTTGCAGGACTTGCTTTGTTGCAGAGACATAAGCCTTTGCCAACTTCATTTAGTGGACTAGTGGAGGCACCTGAAGAACGTGTTCGTGAGGCTGCATTCTACCATCAGTTTGCTGAAGCTGCATACACAGTTAAATTCTTGGAGAACTTTCTGAGGCTTTCCATTGTACCCTTGATATCATGTTTCCCTTAACTGTTACTCTGATCCAGGGACCGCTGCTTGATTTTGGGAGAAATCCTGTCCTGTTTCCTTGCGCATGGCTCTACAGACAAGGGGTTCTAACTCCCTGGTCTCGCAACAGGTTTCCAGTTAATTCTCGTATTCTACTTGCATTGAAATTTCTATGTATAATCCATACTCTAGATAAGAGCTTCATGACTTTGCTAATTTTTTATTTGTTCAACAACTTTGTGCCTTGTGAGCTGAATATGTATGATTGCAAAATGTTGTCCTATTGTGTTATTAACCTATATGAATTTTTTTCAAATTAATTTGGGTGTCTTTTCTTCTGCATTTAAATTATTATGCTACCTATTGACTTCAAGTCTTTAACAAATGTAAAATACATTCTTTTGTTCATCCTGACTTCAAGTCTTTAACAGATATAGAATACATTCTTTTGTTCACCCTTGATGATGTGGATATTTCCCTTTCACAGTCGGCCTGTACTGGAAGGTGACAATCGGTGGCGGGGACATGCAGCTGCCTTTCTAAAGTATGTTCGCCTACCTTCTAATGCTCTTCGTCGTGGACGTGTCAGTCAAGTAAGGTTCCCTCTGAATCTAGATCACCTTTGCAAATATTATATCCAAATACACAAGATTCTGGGAGGCATATGCAAACAATGCAAAAAGATATTAGATGTTGAATTAGGTCGATTATAATTTGAAGGAGGTACTTTCAATTGTTGTGACAAATGTAGGAGGCAATGTGCTATACGTAAATTTTAGTTTTTAATATGCAATTTCAGAAGATCTCAAGCTACTTGGGAGCTGGAAACTGCAATCGAATTAACCCAGAAAGTTCACATATTCGTTTTTATTGGCTGTTTCATCTTTCTATGTATTATTTCTGTTTTAAGTTGGTATTATGGATCTGTCTGTTAATATTTTCTCACCGCTTTGTCTAAATCAGCCTTCTTATTCAAAGAACTCTTGACATTTTATTTCTTTGTACTTCAAAGACAAAGCGTGAGGCTGCCTACTTTGTTGTGGTTCTGCATGATCAGAAGGCCATTGTCATTGCTGTGCGTGGAACAGAGACCCCTGAAGACTTGTTGACCGATGGCTTATGTAGGGAATGCCCTCTATCTTTGGAGGATTTGGATGGATTGATAAAGTATGCATCCTCTGCGTCCTCCACTCTGTTTATGCTGTTCTTTGAACTAATATTTGGTGGATGTTTTTGTGGTTAGTAAACTACAAGCATCCTGGATTTATGTATTTTCTATTGTTTTATCCTCTATGTCATTGTTGAAATATGTTAGCAGGTTGCAAACCTTTCTTATTCTAGAAATTAGTTTGTCATTGAACATGATTACAATTACATCTTTCCTTGCTGACATTTGCTTAACATGATGCATGGATTTGTATTACATATTTAGGGAATGTGGAATCCTTCCAATATTTTTAATTATTGTAAGATGGATTTTGTTTGGGTTACCTGTTACAATGCAATAGAAGATCTCTGTATGTATAGACTTCTACTTAGCAAAATAGGATTCAAGATCACCATCTCCATTGTTTCCAACTTCTTCTAAAATATATGAGCTTCATGGCATTTGCTTTTTGAAACCTGTGAACATTTGGTAGTTTACTCATCTGTTCCTCCTTGGCCATGCTTCCCAAGATTTCATACTTGTAACATCCTCAGGGCATGTCTTGGTTATCAAACATTTGCATGTCGAACACCAGTACTATTGGATTGTCTCAGAAGGCAGTAGATTATGATTTGGACGGCAGATGAGAAGATGACCAAACCCTTTTTTTCATGCTTTTACTATCTGTTGTGATGCAAACTAATCTTTGTGTCTTCCAAGATAAGCTGTTTTGCAGTTGTTGTTTTGGCATGTAGACAGCCCTTAGTATCTTAGTTTACAGTTGCCTATGATACTATTTTAAATTCTTTTGTCAAATATGAAGCCCATCTATGGTCTCATCTTCATAAGCTCCCAAATATGATGAATTCTGTTTGTGGTAAATTTTCTTGAATGGTGAATCTTTTGAGTAAAATATATCGAGTAAGTAGCTCTAAAAGTTCAAAAAAAATATATCTGTCACTGTTTTAAATTTATATGAAATTGCAGCCCCCATATATTGTCTAGATTATTACTTTCCAATACAAAATTTGCACTGTACTGTTCTTGTATCTTGTAATATCCTTGCTGTCTTAAGCACCCACCGTGCTTCCTTTTCTTTTTCTGTCCTATGCAGTATGCCAATCCTCAATCACATTTTTGTTTTTTCTATCTCTTTTGCAGTAGTGATCATTTGTCCCATAGTGTGCAGCAAAGAGTACTCTCCTCCTTCCCACATTATGGCCACTCTGGAATTGTTGAATCAGCTCGTGAGCTTTTCATGCAAATTGATGGGCAACCTGGCAACAAAGGTAGGGATTGCAGTTTCTGCTCTTTAGATAGAAATAAAGTCATACACATTTATTGTCAGCTGTTTCCTTCTTAAGAATTCCAGTGAACTATTGCAAAGGCAGGACACAGCCAGCAATAAATGGCAAAGACTTAAATTAGAATGATTGTTTTCTCCCTAAAAGTTTGAATGTAAATGTGGGAAACTGGTTGCACAGGCCTTTAAGTTAGACTTCTCATACATGGTAGTTTCAGGAACATTCATTTTTTTTTAATTGGTGAATTCCACATTAGATTGTCTTGCAGTAAGCATAAAGCTTATTTTCAGAATTGACGGTTTAGAAGTAATAGTTTATCAATTGGAGGATATAACAAGGGAAACACTGGTTACATGCTATTCTGCAGACATTTTGACAATTATATGGAACATGTAAGATTACCCTCAATAGTTCTATTGTGCCAAAAACTTGTTTGCTCAAACATGTAATACTACTATTGTCTGTATCACTCTGTATGGGTCATGTTGGATGAATATTGCATGGGTTATGACAGATTCTTGCTCTGTATGCATCTCTTCTTTATTTGTTTGTTTTTTGCAATTGTTCTGGTTAATGGTTTCTTTCACTGTATGACCTGTACTCCATGTATCTGCAGATGGCTTGCTGTGTGAAACAACTGGATTCCTTTCTTCCTTGTTGGGAGCTGGATGTGAGTGTCAAGGATACGAAATTCGTATTGTTGGACATTCATTAGGAGGTGCTGTTGCTGCACTGTTGGGACTGAGGGTAAGCATTTGTCCATCAATTTTAAAAACTACTTCATATCTGTTTTGGCTATCTACCATTTAGTTTGTTAATAGCGGAGTTGTTGACCAATTATTGTTATTTATACTGTATATCATTAAAACATAAGAATCAATGAGATGAATGGCCACAATCACAATCAAATAACTTACTCATCCCATTTATGTAGTTAAAACCTTTTACTGAATAGTGACATTAGCAGGCTAACTTACGATATCCAGTCAAAATTTGGCTTATGCATGAATACTACTTTTGGCTTATGCATAAACACTTTTTTTTTTCAACTGTTGGAAATTAAGATGCATCAGGTGATGTTTGATAAATTTTTTATTTTCCCATTAGTTTCTAATTTAAACAAAAAGTGTGTCTACTTCTTTGTTTTCTATCTGTGAATGAGAATTAGATGGGATTTTTTTGCCTACCTATAAAAGCAAAAGGTTTTAATACATTAAATAATTTGGGCGCATAGGAGTGTGACCCAGCACTACAAAAGCCATTTAAGATTATAATTTTCTGGTTGTGGTGACTTTTTTATGATATGATGTGTTATAGCTATACTTTGTCTAATGCAATGAAAATATTGTTTCATGTCCCTTGTCATTCGTCAGTTACATCGGCGATACCCAAACTTGCATGTCTATGCTTATGGTGCCCTTCCTTGTGTGGATACTGTTGTAGCAGAGGCATGCTTGGACTTTATTACTACGTGAGTACAAATAAATCCCTTCTAGTTCAAGTGACATAACTCATTCTCTGCATTGTCTTTGGCTAATATTGCAATTTGTTTATTCACAGCATAGTGTACAATGATGAATTTTCTGCACGCCTTTCAGTTAACTCAATTCTCAGACTTCGGGCTGGGGCAATTACTGCTCTGTCTGATAGTTCCTTAAGCGATAAAGCAACTATAATCAAACTTGCCAGGAAGTTTCTCCTTAAGCACCATGAAAATGGGGGGAGCCATGGTGTCCCTGCTGCTTCTTTTCAGGCAACTGCTAGTGCTTTTGATGATAACAACCATGTGTACAAGAGAAGGCATTTGATGTGCTCCAGTGCTGGTGGGTCTACTTGCATGTGTCAGGCAGTTTCTTCAATGATGAATGGAATTACTTGTGGCCCACGTTTGGATTTCCCAGAACTGTAAGGCCCTTTTGACAACATTTTTCTGAAATTCCTGCAGGGAATGGGCAGCCTGATCAGGGCTTATTTCGGGAGGAAATTTCCTTTGCCAATGCTTCGTCGCTGGATATGCTGACTGGGTTTTTTAGTGAATATAAAGATTCTGAAGTTCTAAAAGATGGTTTTTGTGGAAATAGCTCCTTTAAACAAAGATGCTTTGAGAACCCTAACGGCTACATAACACTTGGAGAGGCAGCATCTCATTTTGCGAACAATCCTCCTGCACATGAAATGTCTGCTGGAGAAACACCAGAAATGTTTCTGCCAGGACTTATCGTCCATATAGTCCCTGAAGAGAGGAACATTTCATCTGTTTGGAGCAGCTGGAAGCTTTGCAACAAGGTGCAAGACTATAATGCTTTTGTTGCAGACAGGGAAAGCTTTAAAGATATCATCGTCTCACCTTACATGTTCCTTGATCATCTACCATGGAGGTAAGTTATTCAAGATCCAAATGACTTTTTGTAGCTAATTAAAGGCTGGCAGATATATCTACATGTCCCTGGAGCACTGCTACTGCAGTACATAAAATTTTTCCATCTGTTTGACATACATGCTTAAATTTTGCTGATACTTTTCAGGTGCCATACTGCATTGCAAAGAGTACTAGAAACTCGGAAATCTCAGAACCAGCTCAATGCTGATTTACTGAATGAAGGGATCATTGTCTGAACCATAAATTTATGAGCTCCGAGTTCAGCTGGAAAGTTCTCCTTGGCTTAACATTACAAAACGAGCATAACTGCAAGGATGGAGTCAAGGGCCAGAATGACTAGTTCACCTCATCCCTTGTCATGAAAGAAATAAACATTCGACATATACTAATCCTCGGGATATTATTCATTCAAAGAGACACCGAGAATTTCATTACTGCCGATACACCTAATTGCAATGGCAGGTATGATGATTCAACATTGTCAATATTAGTTGATTTCCCTAATAGAGATACATAAAAGAGGTGGATACATTGGCAGTACAAACATACATATTCTGTATGAATGTCCTGTGAAGTTCGAGCTTAAAGAAACTGGTATACATCACCAACTTATTTAATTCTACTTCAAAGTTCAAATAATTCAAACCACAAGTAAACCGCACAGAACAAGTAGTTTTTCTTGTTTTCTGTTTTCTGATTATTTATGAAGGCAATTTTACTTCAATTGTATCATTGAATAATTTCTTGCAGCTGATCACAATCTTGACCTTTCAGTAACAACTATTTATGAAATTTTGTCGAACTTTGAGAGTCACTGTAACTTCAAGAAATGGTTGAAAATGCCCGATATTTGTTGTCATTAGTATATTTTATGAATATGTGAAAACAAAAATAAATATTTAATGACTTTTAAAAAGAACAAAAGCATGCGAGCTTTCCTAAATATCAAGATTATGTGTTGACTTGGTGCAGGTCAATCTTAGTTTTCTACTGAAATGAAATATTCCAAAACACATTGTGTGTTTTTTGACTTTGAACTTGGGCTTTGTTTCCTCTATAATTCCAGTTGCCGTCCAAGTACTTGCTCCTTGCTTGGTTTTGTAGCCAAACTCTATTAAATACTCGAACTTTTTATGCGTGCCCCCCCTGAAATATGTCATTTTATGCATTGGTCCTGATATATATTACCAAAAAAAAAAAAAAAAGTAATTTTCAAAGTAGCAGAGGCCAACACATAAATCTGATTAACAGCTCTACTACACCATTTGATGGTAATATTGCTTGCTGCACCATTAATGCTATCATCATATCTCATGTGGTTTTTGGTTCTATGTTCACATTTTTTTTTCTTTTGTGAGAATTAGGAAGAGCCATGTGATCTCATTGATGATGTGCACTGGGATCTCATATTACAACATTGTCCAACTTTTTTTCGAAGAAATCGCTCTACAACTAGTTCATATTTTTATTTATTCTCCTACTTGTTTGTGATTTTTCGTGTTAAATGATTTTTTTTGAATTATCTCGCAGCATATTTATTTGTTGATGATAAAATCTAGAAAAAGCGATTTGATGAAAATAGGAAAAAGGCATGTTTATTGTGTGGTTGAGGAAGCATATATTCTCATGTGTAATCAACTTCAGTTGGCTTAAATTTAATTGGTAGCCGAGTATATGGTCCGATGGATTGGTATTAAATGGAAGCCACCAGAAAAATATCTGCTGATGGAAACCATTGGTGGCTTTTGGAGGAACATATGCCTCTTCAAAAAGCCAACTTAAACATTAACTTATTTTGGGAAGGATTATTTGGTGCTCTTATTATTTCTTATATAATAAATACATCTAATAATTCAAGAAAAAAGAATGTGAAAATTTTAAGTTTATTAAAAATATATACTTTGGTAAAATTTTATGAAGTTATATGTGTTTTTTTAGTTTGAAGAAGAAATATATAATTTAATAAAAATTTTAAAAATTATATGTACTTTTTTTAATTTGAAAAATATAAAATCTGATAAAAGTTGTATGTAATCGACGTAAATAAATAAATAAATTCATTTCGAAATTCAAAGTAGCCCCATTGCCACGAAAACTGAATGCTATGCAAGATGTCCTCCCAAATATTCCACCGACTTCCCAATTTATTTCTTAAAAAATTAGAAAAAAAATCCTAAATTGTTTGAAATTTTAAAATGAGTTCTTCATATTTTAAAAACTTTTTTTGAACCCTTGAACATTTTTGAATTCAAAATTAACCCCTAAAGGAACTAATTTTGTTAATGATGTGAATTTATCAGTATTTATGAACACTTTATTTTATATATAAATATTTTAATTTATATAAATTTTTTTTTACGTTGTATATAAATTTGCTTATTTTTATATTTATATATAAATAAATTATTTATAAATAATGATAAATTTGTACTTTTATTTCAAAAATTAATTACTTTAAGCATTGATTTTGTGTTTCAGAAATTTTAGGAAGTTAATAAGATATTTCGAAAATACAAACGGAGACTCTTTCAGAAATTTTCTAATAATTTTTATTTATTTTAAATTTCAATTGATTTAAAAATCAAATAAACAAATTCCCACAATCTTCTCCTCCAAGAAACCAAACCCCGACTCCCCCTCTATAAAGCCCATCTCTCTTCGCCCCGGCGTCGCCAACCCTTGTCGTCCGCTGCCAATGATCGACCCGTCGCGGGCCCCAGCTCCGGCGATGGACCTCAGGGAACTGCGGGCTGTCGCCGTCCTCGGCCGCGGCGCCAAGGGCATAGTTTTCCACGTCCGCACTCTCTCCGAAACCCTAGCCCTCAAGGCCATCTCCAGATCCTCAGTCGAGCACAATAACTCCCCCGGCGGCGACGCCTATCGTCGGATCTGGTTCGAGCGCGACGTGCTCCTTGCGCTCCGCCACCCCCTCCTCCCTTCCCTCCGCGGAGTCGTCTCCACCGACATTATCGTCGGCTTCGTCATGGACCGCTGTTCCGGCGGCAACCTCAGTTCCCTCCGCCGCCGCCAGACCGAGCAGATGTTCTCTGACGAGACCATTCGGTGCGATCTCAACCATTTTCAATAAAAATATCGAGCAATCCCATGATTTTCGCTCATTTTTTTCCTTTTTTTTTCTAAGATTTTATGCGGCGGAGATGGTGCTCGCGTTGGAGTACCTGCACGGATTGGGGATCGTCTACCGAGATCTGAAACCGGAGAACGTCCTTATCCAGGAGAACGGCCACATAATGCTCGTCGACTTCGATCTCTCCACGAAGCTTTGCACCCAACCAACGCCGTGGCCGTCGCCGCCACCGTCCAATCCTCCGCCGCCGACGAAAAGGAAGAAGAAGTCGAAGAGGACCCGGTTCTACGGGTGCCTATCCTTCAACTCCGGTGTCTCGATGGAGAGCGCCGACCCCCCGGCGCAGAAGGCAGCCGGATCAAGCGGCGGATCGGGGAAGTCTAACTCGCTGGTCGGGACGGAGGAGTACGTGGCTCCGGAGATCATCGTCGGGACAGGGCACGAATTCGCCGTGGACTGGTGGAGCCTGGGCGTGGTGCTCTACGAGATGCTCTACGGGCGCACGCCGTTCCGGGGGGAGAACCGGAAGGAGACCTTATACAGGATCCTCTCAAAGTCTCCGGATCTCGTCGGAGAGAAGACGGCGCTGCGGGATCTGATCGGGCGCTTGCTGGAGAAGGAGCCGGAGAAGAGGATCGACCGCAGGGGAATAAAGGGACACGAATTTTTCAGAGGGGTAGTTTGGGAAAAACTGTTGCTGATCTCGAGGCCGCCATACATTCCAGGATCGTCCGATGTGGAAGACGGCGGCGCGGACGCCATCGACGTGGAGAAGGTCGTACAGGACGTATTCGGCGATGGCGGGAACGGGGAGAAGGTATCCGATCCTCCGAAAAATGATGATTTTAAAGAATTTTAATAATTTTTTTTGCTAAAAAAAGAGTTTGTGATCCTTGTTTTGAATTACAAGATTATTAGCCCTAATTGATGAAGATACACGAGGAATAGTTCCAATTGTATGTAAATAGCAAAGAATTATAAATTTTTATGGGCTTCTTATTTTTTGTAATTAATGTGATTTATTAAAAAAAAAAAAGGGCATGTTGGCAACTGCAGCACAAACGGAGTAAACGTAACCGTCTCGCTTATAATGTGATATTAGAAATTCAAATTGGTCCATTAAATGCTGTTTAAAGGAATTCATACATGAATTGAAGAATGAAATATGAAGTGCTCTGAAGCCATTTGAATGGTTTGATTTGAACCACGTCGGTTGAGAAATAAATCAGGTTGACGGGACAAGGTTCCATATTCCTCGGCGTGAGTTGGACTTCACGGACCTCAATGTCGATGGGCCCGAGCCGTGTTTTCTGCTGTTGCTTCGCTGCTTGTCGTCTTTCGCCGCGCTGTTCGACATCGCTGTGGTAGTAATTGAATTCAGATCTTTCGCTGTGTTGTCGATCTCTTCATCAACTTCAACATATTATCGTTGGTGAGCCGACACGAATTTGCCGACAATTTGGAAATTGAACATCATAATATATTCACTGCAAAATATATTCTCATATTCTTAATAGATTTCGCTTATTGTACTGACAATCTCTTCTACTGATTCTTGTATTTTTTTTTTTTCCACTTCACGGCGAACTACCTGTCTGAATACTTCTAAGAAGCGATTTGGAAGATGACACAGTTCCTACAACTCCAAGAACAGCTCCGATTACTATGATGATTCCATTCAGGAAACAACTCTTCTTTGTCACCCTCGGCCAGAAGATCTTCAGGTAAAAAACGCAAGGAAACAAGACCGAAATACCGATGCTGACGAGCGAGCCCGTTAAACTGAGCACGTGTTCGAAGTACGGGACGGAGAGCGCGAGCACCAGGATGATCAGAAGCAGGACGGAGCCGATGGTCCCCCGAATAAGGGTACGGGCCCGGGAGCTCATAGATGGAGGGAGGCTGTGCTCGAGTTGGATGGCAAAGGGCGCGAACTCAAGCGCGTATTTAGTCATCGGCGTAAGCACCGTCGCCCACAGCGCGAACTTGCTGACGGCAAGGTGCCGGGGCATGCTCAAGGTGATCTGGGAACTCACCGCCGGGCCGAAGAGCCTGGCTCCCATGAAGGCCAGGGATGTGTAGAGGAAGGTCACCACTGTGAAGCTCGTTATAGACACCTACAATATCATAAAATTAATTTTACATGTACTAATTATAAACCCAATTTTGCATCTGCAGTAATTTTAAAGTTCAACCGATGTTTAAAAGTGTTAAATTTTATACAATCCATTAACGTGAAAAATGGATTATGACTCACTTTGGTGTACTTGGAAGGATCCTTCATGGCGGAATAAATATTAGGGAACACAATATGGCCTGCGTAGCTGAACACGTAGAGCCCGGAGACGCCGGGAATCTTTCTCAGTTGCAGCACCGGAATCTGCTGATTCGCCGCCACGCCTCCAGCCACCGCCACAAACGCGACGCTTCCGAATATAACCAGTGACATAACTATCCCACCGAAGGAAAGAAATGATATAGAGTTCAAGTCCCTGAGCCAGAGGCTGGGCACTGCCACCAGCACCGCCGCCGTCGTGAGCAACCGGGAAGTACAGAGCGGGATTCCTGGGAAATGGAAGTGGGCCCCCGCAAAGGCGAGGGAGAGGTTGTCGCCGAGGGAGATGGTGTAGGAGACCAGGGCGAAGAATATCTCAAGGTAGATGAAGGTGGCGGCGATGGCGCGGCCTTTGGAACCGAAGGCCTGGTCGCCGATGTCTTGGTAGGTCTTGGAGTTGGCGTCGGAGTCGAGGCATTTGCCGACGAGGTGCGCGGTGTAGGCACAGATGGTGCCGAGGCCGACGAGGAGGAAGGCAGATGCCCAGCCCCCGTTCTCCAGAGCGTATGGAGTTGATAGCTGGCCGAGTCCTGAGAGTAGACATTGAACCAAGGTTAAGTTTCGATTTCGATGGCCAACGAAAGATGAAAAATATACAAGATTTTTACCTATGAGCATGCCAATCATGTTGATGACAGAGTGAGTGAAGGAGCTAGTAGAGGTAGCCTGGTTGCCACTAACACTCTTCAAGGCTATAATAACTTCACCTGCATCACGCGTACAGTCCTTGTTCTCCTCCAAACAGTCGAGACAAGCCGCGAGCCGAGTGGCGGGCGCCGTCTCCGGCGGATGGCCGAGCTCAAGGCATGAGCAGCGTCCATTCGCGTTCTTGACATCAGACATTCTTCGTACCGATTCCTTGGATTCCTTGAAAGCTTGTTGATAGAGGTACGAGGCCATGGCAAGGTATTTATAGGCTCTCATTTAGCACCCAAATTGTTCTAATTTGTGGAAGTCTAGTTGTAAGCGCATTGATTCTCTTTCTTCCTTTGTGTGGCTTGATGATGTATTAATTGTTTATGGATAATCATCTCGATCAAGAGATTGCAAATACAGGTTGTATTTGATGGGACTCAACACCATGTGAACTGATTTTTTTCATAGGGTTTTATGGAATGGAATCATGCTCTCTCGTTAGATCTTTTTCTCCAATAAGATTATTATCTTCTTCTTTTCCTATCTTCTTCACTGTGATTTGGTGATTCTCAATCGGCTTTCGGTCCTCTATAGTTCGGCCTTCTCCTCAATTAAGATAACGATCTTCTCCACTTTCTTCGATTGAGATCTCATAATCCTAGGACGGTGGCTATTCCTCCGTAATTATTTGTTCGATCTTCTTTCTTGAGGAGATCACTACCTTGACTATCTTCTTAGCTATGAGCTGGTAAGCCCACGGTGGCGGTTGCTCCTCTGTGATCCTTATTGGCCATTACTCCCCACTCTTCTCCCTCTTCTCCGACCTAGTGCCTCACATTGGCCTTTTGGTTTATTTGTAGATGGTTGATTTATTGTTCGCAACTTCGGAGTTGGTTCATATGGTTTAATTGCTCTTGATTTGAGGGAAATGACTTGAATTATGTTTACAGACCAGCTTTGGTTTTGTTTTTAGTTTTGATTTATTGATATTTATCAGCTATTGTATATTATTTCAGTTTGTTGTTTGAAGGTTGAAGCATGATAGTAAACTTTGCTTCATTTTGGGTGACTATGAATATGTTACTTGTTATTTGCTTATTGATGGTGAGTTTGACCATTTTGTTGTATTAGTAAACCTGGTCAGAATTAAGATAAAATATATGTGAAGGTACAGTAAATTTTTTGAGATGTTGTAGGCTATGAAGGGAAGTAATTTAAGCCTCAATTCAGTATAAGTTGACGCTTCATTTATTCGGCTTTGTTCAAAATTAGATTTAGGGGCTGTGATATATCCAAAACTTCAAACATTTAAAAGGTACAAATCTTGAGCCAATGAGGATGTCTGAGTCCTCTTTTTTGACTCTAATATTTATTGTTATTATTTTCTGAAATTATAATATATGAGTAAGATGTTACTTTCATATGATGGATATTATGAGAAGGGCTTTCATATGATGTAAGGGCATGTCAATATTCATGGATGATATGGGCTATGAAGGACATTAACCTGAGCTCAGTCTTGGTACAAGTTGGTTTTTAGCTTTTTCGACTATATTGAATATCGAATTTGTGGGCTGTGATGAACCTAAGATTTTAAGCATTTGAAGGTACTTGAGTACAACCGTACTTCAAGTCTTGAGCCAATGAAGATGTCTGGGCCCTCTTGCTTGGCTTTAACATGTATTATTTGCTATTTTCTGAAATTGTAATGTATGAATAAGATGTTGTTTTTATGAGGACTTTTATATAATATGAGAGCATGTTAATATTCATGAATAATATGGGCTATAAATGGTATTAACTTGAGGTTGATTTTGATACAAGTTGGCTTTTAGCTTTTTCGGCTATGTTGAATATCAGATTTGTAGACTATGATGATTTCAAAGTTTCAAGTATTTAGAAGGTACAATAGTGCAATCATGCTTCAAGTCTTGAGTCAATGAGCATGTCTAAATCCTCTTTCTCGATTCTAATATATATTTATTGTTGTCTTCTAAAATATTCAGTGTGTGCATTGATATAATGAATTTCATAAAAGGGATTTCATATGATTTAAGGGTATATCAATATTCATAGATAATAAGAGAGTTAATCAGTTTAGTTTTAGCTTGCTTTTCAGTTTTAGTTGTTATGACTATAACATTAGTGGTTTGGAGTGAATTATATGCTAACATACAA
This sequence comes from Trichopus zeylanicus subsp. travancoricus, assembly GCA_005019695.1. NCBI lineage: Eukaryota > Viridiplantae > Streptophyta > Magnoliopsida > Dioscoreales > Dioscoreaceae > Trichopus > Trichopus zeylanicus. The sequence continues at coordinate 60,148 of RXID01016036.1, forward strand.
CTAGGTCAATTATTTTCTTCATCACATTGGGGTTATGTTCATCTTAGAAAATTAATGTGATGCTATATAGCTTTTGATTTTGTTTGAGTTTATTCCACGTGACTTGCAGTGTTAGGGGAGTCGAAAGAGTATTGAATCGGAATAATATACTGGAACAGACGGCAAACCATTCCAAAAATTTAAACTCACAGGATATGAGCATTTTTCACTATATATATTGGACTCTATCTATCTAATATCCGATGTGGAACTAATTCATCATACCTGACATTATAATAATCTCCTCCTTCAGATATGATTTGACCACATCAATTTTAATACTCTTAATCAAGAACCCTTTTACTTGATCAGTTTCATCATGTGATCCATACTAATAAGTTTTTATCTCATTTTTTTGATTTTTTTTAAACGAGACTAACATGCGACTTAATTAGTTACATCATCACAGTAATTTCGGTATTAAGAGTTTACATAATTTTGAATCTAAAGCTTTGATACCACTTATTGAGAGAGTCGAAAGAGTGTCAAATCATATTAATATAGTGGACCAAATACCAAACCATCCCAAAAAGTTAAACTTATAGGATATAGGTCTTTTTTACTATATATATTAGATTCTATCTATTTAATATCCGATGTGAGACTAATTCATCGCATTTGACATTATAATAATTTCTCCATTTAGGTATGATTTCATCACATCAATTTTAATATTCTTAATAAAGAACTATTTTACTCGACTACTTCCACCGTATGACCCATACTAACAAGTTTTTATCTCTTTTTTTTAATTTTTTTAAAAAAGAGACTAATATGCGATTCAATTTATTCACATCATCACAGTACTCTTTTACTTAATTAATTCCATCGTCTAACCCATACTAATGGATTTTTATCTCAATTTTTGATTTTTTTTTTAAAAGAGACTAACATGTGATTCGACTCAATCGCATCATCACAATAATTTTGATCTTAAATATTTATACATTTTTAAATCTGAAGCTCTAATACCAATTATTAAGAGAGTCGAAAGATTGTCAAACTGAAATAATATAGCGGACCGAATATCAAATTATCCTAAAAACTTAAACTCTGGGGGTATGAGTATTTTTCATTATATATATTAAACTCTATCTATCCAATATCTGATGTAAAACTAATTTATCACACCTGATATTATAACATTGCATATGCTTTTAGCTGATAATTTTGATGTGTTAATGTCTATCTTCTGTATTAATTGTGTGTAGTTACTGGATTCATGTAAGCTTCAGCTAGCTTTCTATATGTGCTTATTAGGAGAGTTTTTTTAATTAAAAAAATTATATGTCTATTAAATATGTGCCACAGCAATATTTAATGATAGAAATAATTATCTTCTTCAGTCTACAATAGTTTTTTTATTCAAAACTTAGGTTCTAGCTATCTACAGAATAATTTTGAGATATACATATGATATTTGACTTGCAGTATTTTAATGAGAAAAGTAACCTTATAAATTTTGGTACTTATTTTTTGCAAATTCTGGTAAAATTATGAGTGATCTATTAAAGTTCTGAATGTTATTTTGTGAGTTCTTTAATAAAGAAAATTTTGATTTCTTTCCTATACATTTTACATCTTGATTTTATGGAAGAAATCTTATCAAATTCATGGAAAACATGTTGATAATGAATACATATGTTATTATAGTATAATAATGACTTCATTGATGTGTTATGCTTTGGTAACTTGTTAGAACAATGGTCATTTCAATGTTTATTATTTGTGATGTCTATCAATACTTACTTTAGCAATCTATATCTGTAATAACCAATCATCTTGTTAATTTTTTTTGTCAAGGGATGAAATTCTTGGAATCAAGGAGCTATAGTCCCAATCGAGGACTGACTCAATGAGTCAAGATTTGAGCCTCACCTTTGTGGAGATGAACAAGGATGTTGAAAGATCTAAGATTGGAAAAATAATGAGGAAACATAAATCACATAAGATGTAGTCGAAGAGGTTCTCAAAGTTCCTAATTAGGTTTCTTGTTGAGCAGATGCATGCAAGTCTGAAATAAGATAAGTCATTTAAGTGACAAACTTTTGTAGCTATTGTCATTGCTATTAATGCCTAGTTCAATATCGACTTCACCATTGATAATGTGAAAAGTCATCACAGGATCTTAAGGAAACACGCTGCAACTATCAGGAAATTAAGATATTACGATTGAGTTTGGTGGAATGGCAATCTCAAGATAATAATGATTGAGAGGCAAGTGTATCTCGATATTATCACTGTAAGTAAACACTTTAAATTTTCTACAATGTAAAGATACATATTTATGCCTTCTTAAAACAGAAACTTACAGAAATTGAAAGATGCTATCAAATTATTGAACAAGCTAATTTCGTTATTCGAGAAGTTACTACTTATTTGTGGATTAGATTGCGCTACCGGAAGCATGATAAAATCCTCTTACGATAATTTTGGAGAGGAGACTGAGAGAGAGGTGGACTAACAACAAATTATCGATGAGGATGCCTTTGAAGACATTGCCTTTGAAGGTGTTGGATGTTCTCGAAATACTTCCACTACACCCTCGTCCAGAAACTAGGATACAAGGTTGTCTAAAGGGAAGGGGCAAGCCACTTCTTCGGGTGATAGTTCAAAGACACATAAACGAAAGGAGAACACCTAGGAGGACCCAATGATGATAGAGTTGTTAGATGGTGTGTGTGAGATTGCATTTGCTATTAAAATAGCAAGATAATTTTTGTGGAAAAATACTTTATAATAAACTTTGATGTAATTCAACGGAGAACAATTTAGCTCATCTTTTCTTAAACGTGCCTACAAGCATTTGTAAGATGACAAATATAATGGTTAGACCTTTGTTTGAGGAATGAACAATGAGGATAGAGTTGAATAATTGTAGGAGTTTCCCCATGACAATGTTGGATTTTGAACTATGGCTTTTGATACTTTTATGTCATTGCATTTATATGCTCACATGTCGTATCTGTTGATATATTGATATTGTCACTTATGTTGCTTTTATTTTACATTGGACATTTTTATTATGCTTTTTATTAAACATGCTTGAAACTTTGATGATTAATGTTCTATTTATGACAAGTATGTCGTCTATGTATATAATTTTTTATATACATACTTCATACATTGGTTATTGATACCAACAAGGAATCAAATTTGTTATGTGTTGCTTGATCTTCCTCTTTTTTATTTAATATCATTCAAGAGTATAGTAGTATATATTTGTTCATCTAATGTTTATAAAGCATTATCAGGATATGTCATTATGTTGTATTTCGTAGGAGATATCCAAGTGTTTATTATTCATGGCAAGATTGTTACGATCAAGTGAATAGATTTTTGAATAATTACTATAAATCTTATATTTTTTTTGGAGGAGACAACTCAAGCTCCACATGAGTATAAAGAAAAAAATAGAAAAAAAGGATTCTTGCAAATTCACAATAAAAACATTATCACAAGGAAAATAAAATTTATTACAATATCTTATAAGATTTGACTATTATATTTATACTAATCAAACTCTAGATTATTTATGTATGTCAAATGCTATATTTGTAAGGATTTGTATGAATATCACATTGATCTTAATGTAATTTATTTTGCATTGCGAATATTTTCTTATTATGTGTAGTTTTTTTTTATTTTTGTTAATTTTCAACGTTTGTATGCATTATTTTTTGCAAATATATAGAAAGTAAATATTAAATTAACTTATTCTTTTATACCTAAATTTTAAATATCTTTTGAAACTATCATAATTTTGTCATTGTACTATTTTAATTATTAAAGTGTAATTTTGTCATTCTAATTTTTATCTAAATAATTTTTTACTGTATATAAGTTAAGTTTATATGACTAAATAAAAATAAAAATTACATTTTATAATCCAAAATAATTTTTTTTTTCTTAAATTTTTGCATCTCTAGTATTTTAATTATTAAGGTCTAACATAATTTCTTCATTTGTATATAAAATTATTTAATTAGTCATAAATTATTTAATTTTATATAAATATATAAAAATTATGCTCAAAATTAACTTGAAAATGAGGGTAAGTTCACTCGTTTTCGTATGGGCGACTATGCCACCAATTCCATCTTCAGTCAAATACTAGAATTCTCGAAATTGATGAATTTCATTAATTCTATTTCTAAATAAAATAACGAAATTATAAAATTGAGAAATTCCGGATTACTCAATTTCGAACAAAAAAAAAATCCTTCCAAATATTAAATTTTTTTAATTCTTTCGATTTTTAAAATTTTTGAAAATTTTAAAATTGACTAATTACTCAATTTTAGAATCGAAATTGAACCAAAGGCGGCTCAACTGACTTATTCATATTCTTTGCCAACTGATTGGACGATTGATCCTGGTGGAGCCCGCGTCACTTGAGCCGGATTCGGCTGCTAACGAGGGGGATGAATAGGATCCCGGGGAAGGAAAATGTGGCTCCACGGTGCTGGGAGGGAACCTATGCGAGTGTTGATTCGGTGTCAGTGGAATGCAGCATATCATGAAGTTTCCTCCAATTTGTCTGGAATCTGCTTCGGAGGAATAATATCAGAGAAATTTGGCTACTGTTCATCGCGCATCGCTCGGTATGAAGAGCATCGCACGTCGCTGCTCTCGAACGAATTTGAGTTGGGAGTACATAAAAATGGTGGTTTTGAAACGAGTTGAACTAGAGTTGTTCGAAAGAGCTTGCTGATGATTCAGTCGAGATGTCATGTTTGATTGTATACTCAGTAGGAGTATCATTTTTGTTTCAGAGCACTAAGTAGCAAACTCAAAACTGTTTCTCGAGTTCAATGTACTCATTAGATTCATTAACCCATTTAGAATATTCTCCAAATTTCTGAGAATAAATTATCAAGTAAATGCACGAAGAATGGAGACAATTTCTATTTTGTTGAGTATAATTGTTTAACTATAATGATGGGTTTTTTTGCAAATAAAACCTCGTAAACTTTCCAACTTTATCCTTTGCTTTCATTTATTCTTGGTCCCATTGAGATTCTATGATTGGCATTTATGTTTGGGCCTCTTTTTGGAAATGCCAACATAAAAAAATTAATTAAAAGATAAGACAGTACAATTTCCTTAATTGATATATGTAATTATTTTTTCAAATACAGTTTGAATTTGGTCGTTGGATATTGCAGTTTTGACCGAGGAAAACAGGTAGGCTGGGATCGATTTTAATGGTTCGGACTCTAGGTTGGGTCCAGGCCCGGGCCTTGCATGGCCCTCTCAAAGCCCTAACGTTCATTTGTACTTTTGCGAAACTACCCGTTTGCTGTCAAATGACAAGTGGCCGAAGCCAACACAGAGCCTTCTCATCGTTTTGTTAAAGGAAATGATTTCAATCATCAAAAAAAAAAAAAAAAGAGAGAGGAGAAGACCACCATACCCACCAAAAATGGCTTCTTAGCCCTCTTAACGTCCCTTAATCTTGGGTTTACACCGTAGTTCAAAGGGTCTGAATGGCTTGTTAACCCCATTTATCCCCTTTAATCTCGAGTTAATGAACATTTATCGAGACGAGAATACGACCCAATAGTTCAAAAAACAGCCTAGCTATTGCGGTGTCGCTTCGCTATATACAAGTTTCCACTGGCGATAAACTTATTCATTGCTTCCGAATTATACGAGGATTTAAGGTATCGAGCATCCATTCACAAACCCTACATCAATCAGTCTTTCTTCAAGATTCATTGCACAAAACCATTCAAATTTGAATTCTTTCCTTCCGCAATTCTATTTCATTTTGTATATTTATGTTTACATGGCGAATGGTGATTGATGGAGGAGAGCACTAGATAAATACAAAAGGGCCAGTACCCACTCCACCTCTTACTGTTTGTATTCCCTCCAAGCGTCCTAACCTTGCCAAGGTTCAGCCTATCCAACGAATCTTCTGTTTAATGCTCTCTTTTTACATAAATACACTGCCTTTTTACTCCTTTAATACTCTCTAATCCTTCTCATTTCTCTCATCCTCCTTCCTCCAAACCCTAAACATTTTCTCTCTCTCCATCTCCTTCCTTCCTCTCTGGGAGATATGGATGTACCCTTCCCTAAGGTCACCGTCCCCATCAAGGCTCTCCGAGCCTATCATGCCTCCGAGCGCCGGATCTACTCTCGCCTGGTCCTCAACATTGGCATGGACCCTCGCCGTGCCATGGAGGTCGTCGCCTTCTGGCTCTGGCTCGACGAGATGGGCCACCCGGACGTCATTCAGCGAGCCAGTGCCCTCGCCGACGTTTCTCTCAAGCTCGTGGCTGAAGCCGCCGAGACGTTCATCACTGCCCTCCGTCTCGAGCCGACGGAGGAATTTCAGCCCAACGTCAACCTTCGCCACAAGGCCATCCAAGGGATTGCCCACTACCTCAGCAATGTCTGCTTGAAGGTCTTCGACGACATCCAGAGAGAGGCCGAGGACCGAAGGATTCGGCGACTCGTCCAGCAGATGAACCAAGTTTATGTCACCACCAGGTTGGGCCCGATTGCGCCCCCTAGCCGTGCACCCTACATGCCGCACGGCGAGGGCACTAGCCGGCGGCCGGCCGCGACCAAGGCGCCACAGAACTTGGTTTGCATGCAAGACATGCAAAGAGCCGCCCACTTTCGGCAACACCTCAATTTGCTGTTTGGAACCGGAGCAGATCTGCCTCAAACTCCAGTCACTGGAGCTTCTCTGGACCTCTTCGGTGGCGCGCTTAACGAGGCTGCTGCGATCGCCGTCCACCCGTTGACGGGCTCTGTTTTGCCTTACTATCAGATAGCCGGCGGCCGTGGACCGATGGGTCACCGTTTGCCGCCGCGGCGTAGGCAGCAACAGCAGCCGCCGCCGCAGCCGCAACCGCAGCCGCAGCCGCAGCCGCAGCTTGCAGCTGATGACAGGACGCTGTTTGTGACCTTCTCCAATGGGTACCCTCTAACTGAGCAAGACCTCTATGTCTTCTTCATGAGGTACGTACACTGTTTTCTTCTATTCATGGATTTCAGTTTCTTTGTGCATGTGTATGACTCCTATGGATTATTTTTTGTTGGTTTTGGCTAAATTTGGTATCAATTGAACAATGGGACTGATATCTTATGCTTGATTTGAATAGAATTGTTTGGTTTCTTAATTTTACTGCAGTCTACATTCGCTAGCATATTGAAAACCAATTTCATGTCTAGATCTGTTTCAGATAAGAAAATTTTGTAATTTACATTCCTAATTAGCTATAAGATAAGATAGAAGTAAGAGCTGTTAAGATTGTTGAAAATAACCGCTTAGACATTTAGGCCATCTATTACTTCAATTTTTGACAAAATTTGTCCTCCTAAATGTTCAGTTATTAGAATTATTGGTTGTTAGGTGACTGCCTAACCATTCAATTGGTGGCTATATAAATACTTAACGGTCTAATTGTCGTTTTTTGTTTATCAAAAATAGATACAATATCTATCATTTTTGTCGTTATATTGTCGAAGTTTTTGTTATTTTTGTCATTATCTTGTCGGGATTAATTGAAAAAATTGAAAAATAAATACAAAATATAAGAAAAATCACAATACCAAAACTTCTGCACCATATAGAATTGTCAATAGAAAAGAGTTATAATCTTCTTCTTCTTATTCTCCTCCATCCAATAACAATACCCTTAACTTAACTAGAATAAAAAATGACAAATAAACAATAAATCATTAGTTTAGTTTAGTGATAAGCTCAAGTATATTAAAGGGTGAGGATAAAATATAATCATTACATTTTATTTACTCTACCATACAAAATATGATGGTTTTATAATAAAATATTAACCTTGATTAAGTAGTGTGACTAAATATAAAAAATATTTTTTTATTCAAACTCAATCATAAAAATACAACGATGATATTTATTGATATTAGTTAACCAATTTTAATATTTTACCGAACAAAGTAAATGGCTATATTTATCTTTACAATTAATGACTTTACTATTTTATATTTAATACTCTATAAATACATGGAATTAGAATTGTATAATGATCAATATCAAAGAATCCTTATTTTTAGTTAATTTAACTTGTGTAATTTATTTTCATTATTTTATCCTTTTGAGTAATTTATATTCACTATTTTTTGAGAGCTAATTCATTTTGATTGTTACTCCTAATAATTTATACTTAATTTTTATTGTATACCAATTTATTGGATTCAAACGCATCAAGAACACTTAATATTAGTAAACTTGACTACCTTATATGCATAGATATATGATTGTGATATACATATTGTATGAGCAAATATTTTACATATATTTTTCTTATAGGAACTTGCATTATTTTGTAAATCATATTCACCATAATTTCACTTATGATACAAATTGATTTAATTCAACAATAACATGATACAATAACTAATTTTAGGGAGATAAATAATTACTTGAAATACTTTTAATATAATATTATTAAATATAATTGTAATTATTTTATTCTCAACTCTAAATAGTGGTGAACATTTTGTTGTGGATTCTTCTAAAACATTAGTAGCTTTCATATATTCTGATATTTTCATGGGAAATTTTTTCAAATATTTACTTTTGTAGGGTATACTAAGTTTTTATGAGTAAATAATGCATGTATCAATAATTCATATTTTTATTTATGATGTTATACTCGAGAGATTATTTTCTTTACCGATAATTAACTATCATATTAACATGATCATTTATTTTTTTTTTTCTTTATAGCCGATATGGGGATGTCGAAGCAGTGCATGTACAAGAAGTGAAGAAGCCAAACTCTGACCCGCTCTTCGCACGAGTCACATTTTACAATCTTGAAACAATGTTGCGAGTATTGAACGGAAATGAGAAAGCTAAGTTTATGTATAAGGGAAGACATCTTTGGGCTCGGCGTTTCAGTCCCATATACAATCGCAAATAAGAGAAGATCATACGCACCGGTGTTTGTACCTACACGGGTACGTACGCAATAGTGATGAAGTTTAAATGGAGTGCATTATTCATCTATTGTCTATTGTTAAATATAGATGTACAAAATTATGTAATATATAAAACATGTGTGTCTAAAATTGTAGTGGTAAGAAATTATGTGGTATTGTTGTTATGTTGTCTGCTATGTCATTATATTGCTTACTATGTATTGTAAAGAACTTGTTAGGTTTGTTGTGATGTAAGCTTATGAAATGTGTGTTTGTTTTCAAGTTTGTATTTTTGTTGAAGTGCTTGGTTTGTGCATATTTTGTTTATTTGTTGAGGCGACAAGGGCTATGCGGTGATATGTAGTGTGAATTGTTGGATGCTCTTCTTCTATTTTTCAACAAATTCAATTTCAAAAAAATATATAGTAGAGTCAAAATCTTTCATGTGTGTATTTAACATAAACACAAGTAATTACGAAGCTATTTTTTTCTAAGAAAAATAAATTTTAAAAAAATAGTTTGCAAAGTTGAACAAGTCTTTGATGTGTTTGGTAAAAAATAATTTACGATAGTGCCATTAGGAGATAATTCGACTAGAAAAAAATAGTCGAATTATTTTTTTAATATTTGATTGTTAGTTAGATTAGTAGACACCATTGAAAAACTAATATTTTTTCAAAATTGACTCTACAATAATTTGATGTTAACAAAACTAATTAATTTTTTAAAATAATTTAACTTTTTAAACAAATTAAAATAATTTAATTTAATTTTTTTAATAAAAAAAATTATTTTTTTAGTTTAATTATTTTTTTGATATTTAGTTCCTGGTCCGACTAGCTAGTTTTAGTCAACCAAACGATGGCTATTGCTATAAAAAAAATGCATTTTACTCCTCCACAAAGTAATTTTCCCATTTTTAATGTCTGCAGGGACGGATTTGCAAAAACAGGCTGTGAGGGCAGAAAAGCAAATATCCATTTCGTGTGGGGCTATATCCACAATCTCGGTTGATCGCGCCACGTGGTTTGCATCCAACGGTTTATCCAAATTTTACCGCCAGAACTCCGCTTCCGGAACCACCGTCTTCCTGCTCGCTTCGGCTTCCCGACTTCCGTGAATACGACTTCCCTTCTCCTCCTCGAGGCCGAAACCGAACTAGAGCTCGAACCACAACCTCGTCGTCACCAACCCTGTGCTCTCCGTGATGGAGACCTGCGCCTCCATGGCCGAGCTCAAGCAAATCCAGGCCCACATTACCCGCACCGGCCTCCTCCTCCAGCCTTTTCCGGAGAGCACCGTCCTTGTCTTCCTTGCCCTCTCCGGACCGCCGCTCATGCGCGACGCCCGCCGCCTGTTCGGCCAAGTGCCCCAACCAAACACTTTACATGTACAACACCATGCTCCGGAGCTGCGCTAGGTCCAAGCTCCCCTCTTTGGCTTCCTCCTTTTTGGTTACCATGGTTCGGGAACGGGCAGAGATGGATTCCTGCACTTCTTTCTTCGTGCTCAAGATTTTGAAGCAGTTTGCTGGGGTTTTGGAGGGCGAGGGAGTTCACTGTTTGGGTCTAAATCTTGGTTTTGAGGTTGCTTGCTTGTGCAGAATGGGTTTTTTCATTTCTATGTGAGAGATGGGCGGGTTGATTGTGCGCGGAAGGTGTTTGATGGAATTACTAAGAGAGAAGTTGTTTCTTGGACGACGATGATTGATGTATATGGGCAGCGGGGTCTCGCAGATAAGGCGTTTAGGGCGTTTTGTGTGATGCTAGGTGCAAATGCTGGGTACTCCCAAGCAAATCAACCGAAAGAAGCGACTTCTTCTGTTTTATGAAATGATCGCAGCATCTGTGGAACCCATAGATGCAATTCTAGTCAGTGTGCTTTCTGCTAGTGCTCAAACTGGTTGCTTGGATCTTGGCAAATGGATATATGATCACTATATATTTGGGAAAAAGTTAAAGAGTAAATTTGGCAAATGGATTTATAGACGTGTATGCTAAACCTGGAGCTCTTGTGGCAGCGAAATGTTTCAATGGGATGAGAGAGAGGGGATATAGTGTCTTGGAACTCCATGATCATGGGCTATGCGGTTCATGGTTGTCGCTATGAGTCCCTATCCCTTTTTGAGCAGATGGCACCTCGATGTCGGCTCTTGGCCACCTGGGGCTGTAGTATGTTCCAAGGGTTAGGCAATTTGGATCTACAAGGATAGAGATGGGGGATAAGCTTCATCATCGAACCAATGGAGAGGTTCCTGATGACATAACATTCATCAGCGTCCTGTCTGCATGCAATCATGGTGGTTTAGTAGCAGAAGGTCGCAAACATTTTGAAGAAACGGTGACATTGTTTGGCATTGAACCAAGGGTGGAGCATTATGCGTGCATCAGTGACTTATTTGGTAGAGTTGGGCGTCTGGAAGATGCCTTTGAGTTGGTGAGAAGAATGCCAATGGAGCCAGATGAAGCTGGATGGGATGCACTTATCAGTGCTTGTAGAACCGCATGAGAATGTTGAATTAGGTACATGTGCAGGAAATAAACTACTTGTTTTGGACCCTGAAGATACTGGTGTTCATGTGCTCCTTTCAAACATGCATGCAAGTGGTAAGAAATGGGATAATGTGAAGAAGGTGAGACGGATGATTCGGGACAGAGGACTAAAGAAAACACCAGGTTGTAGCTCTAGAGAGGTGGATGGTAGGTTCCATGAGTTCTTCATTGCCGATTAATCACATACTTCGTCTGAAGCAATATAGGTCTATATGCAGTTGAGGGAAGGCTATGTGCCTACCACAGAGGTCTATCGCCAAGTGCAGAATTTGAACAAACCTGAAGGGAGTTTTGCATTAGGTGGATATCCTTCTCTTTAAAACCTAAAGGGCTTATCTATGATAAGTCTGGTGTGGATTGAGGGGACTTGTGTCCACTGATAAGTTCAAAATAAGCTATTATCTTTTTACTTTTATCCATTGACTTGTTTTTTTGATTTCCTGTTTGAAATTGGGTGTCATGCAAATACATCGCGATGGCAGCTTGTTATTGTCAATTCTAACTTTGATGCTATTCATTTCTATCGAGTTCTATGGATTAGTGTTCAACATCTGACTTATTTAAATCTTAGTTTGATCAGAGTTTGTGTTACAGTTGCAGCGAAGTCGCACAGAGGAGAAAGCAGGTTAACAGTAAATTCAAAGACAATGACAGCGATAGGATCAAAGAAATACAAACTGTTTCTGCTTTTGTAAATGACAGGAATATCAGATAGAACCGAAAGGATAAGCGTAGGATCGAAAGCATATAACTATGCTAAATTTTGTCTTTCTTTAAGATGAACCACTTCCAAGCTCAGCCATTGAAGGATCGATGCCTGACATTCCCAGGTCGAGGACCACTATTTCCTTCTCTTTTTACCAGGACATATGGAAATCTAAATCAAAATGTTCCATCAAACTTTTCTGCTGATTTTTTTTTTGGTTTTTTTTTTGTTTGTGGTCGCGAGCAAGTCAACATGACACTTTGGTTTTCCCCTCATTTTCCATGCAACCCTGGAGGAATTGAAATGAAGGTGAAAAAACACCTGCTTGACTGGTGTAGCTTCAAAATGCTTTTAATGATGTCTGACAGATTAGCCTGGAGTTATTGCTTGTGATCATAAAAAATTATGTTTATGCATATGCTTGTTGGGTGTTGATTCTTTCATTTATAATTTTGATACTTTCGTCCATTAATTTTGTTATTCCCCTCTGAACATGGATAGAAGTATCAATTCATGTGTAGAAGAATCAAAATCCTTTCTTGACTTGTGAATTGCTTACGTTCCATATCTGTATTCTGGGACTGTGTTACTGTCGACCTTGCAGCCCAAGAGAACGGCACGACCGAAGCTGATCTATAAAGTGTGGACCAAACTCTCAGGCTGCTGAGAAAGAAGAGGACATCATAAGTAGCCCAAGCGCCCTACTTTCCTTGTTCCTTGGAAATTGTACCTTCCAGTTAAATAGAATCAGCACACAACCCAAGGAGTTGCATGGAAACTGGAAATCTACTACAACCCATGTGGGATCCTCCAAAGTCCTAAGCAGTAAGTGACAGGATTTCCATGAACAAATTTAACCCCATTGCCGGGATCAACTCATTCTTTGCCAATGCAGGTAGCAGGAATGGGAAGTGTGATGAATGCGGTCACTGAGGTGGCTTCTCATGTCCGGCTTCTACTAAGGCACGACTCTATCTAAAGTGTCATTGGGAGTGCTGACAAGTTAAAGCTTTTGTGGCTTGTACACCACTTCTTCCTCAAATGATAGCAAGGACTCTTCTCTCTTCCCCACTTCTACCTGAAACATGATAATTGTACCTGTGGTAAAAATAGTTGATACAAAATCTTCCATCACTCTTTGCATAAACATTATCAGACTTACTACCAGCTTTGACCATATGTTTATCATACATACTACTAACAGATCTATACCATGCATGGCAACTAATTCAACAGACTCAGGGTTTCCAAAGGCTTCACTGCCTCCATCTTCCTAGCTGGGGCTTGCTGCTTTGGTAGGAAGTGCATGAATTTGCAGTTTGGGCATGACGGCGAGGACTTGCATAGCATGACAAGTAGATGGCAGTTTGCGCAAGCCACTGCCACCATGTTGCCGCTCGTGTTCCCGTGCTTGGTCGCATCCTCTAAGCTTGTCGAGCCAGTGTTCCCTTCTGAACTAGCAAAGGTTGAGATGTTGAGCTCCAGGTCCAGCTTCTGTTCCTTGGGCCTCCTCCAACTCTTCTTTAAGGTCTTCCTATTCAGGTAATACATCCTTCCAGACTGCACACAAACCAATACATAATTAGCTATAAATGAGAAGATAGAATAGAAGTTTTGCACAGTAGAACCAATCATGACATCATTATGAAGTACCACGGCACCACTCGTAATATTTGTTGACATTTGCACCGGTTGACCGAATAACTTGAGCACAAACAGAGAGCGTGAGGGGCTGACCTGAAGATCTAGGCACTGCTCCCAGTCTAGTGGCAAAGGGTAATTGAGGCTGAGCTCAATGCTGGTGCGTGTCATGGGCTCATCCCCAGTGTACTTCCTCTTCCTGTTGGTGTTGGCTTCAGATTCAGATGATGAGCTATTCGCTCCATCGGCGAAGGCTGATAGCGAGGGCCCGAGTGAGAGCTCCGGATGCTCCATCACCTTCAAAGCTTGCCTCTTAGCCTTCTTCTCCCTGTCTTCTCTCAAGGGGACTTCTCTCCTTGGCTGTAGCAGCTCCTTGATCATTCTCGTGTTGTTATAGCTTAGAAAGGGTAGAGAAGGAGGTGGCTCGGAGGGGAAGCGAGGTGTGGGCAACTAAGTAAACGACCAAACTTATCCATCCTTTGGATTGACAGGGTCATGCAGGCGGAGCGAGGACACTAAAGAGGGATCTTAAATGGACTTCATCGAACCCATTAAAAGAGGGGCAGGTCTAGCATTAAAAGTGACAAGTAGACTGACTTTAAATGCTCATAATCCCTTCCTTTGCACCCATTCATGTCTTCCTGCATGCTCAAAACTATTCACTGTTTACCTCATTATGTTTCCTTGAAAGACCAAAATCCAGCTCTTCTTCCTAATCCTTTTCTTATGATCATTCCATTGCAAGCCCGACATATGCTAAGTTTCTAAGCATACTTACGTGGAGAAGAAAAGAGGAGTGAAAGGAGTAATGTGGGGGTGAGGAAGAGAGAGACAGAGAGGTGTTGATGCTAAATTGCTAATAACACTCAGGAGGTAAATGGAAGCCATGTGTGGGGAGGAATAAATATGTGTGTTATGGTTTCCTCAAACATGCACACCAGTGCCAACTGCAGCCATAAATAAGTTAGAGGCGCCTCCTCTTGGGTTGTTGGGGCATGAACCCATTCAATGTTCAATTTATTATCTCATGGAGCTTGATTACGACACCTAATTTGCAGTTATCTGTCGAAGATGGCCTGTCACGGCCTTAATTAAGATAAATCATGATTCTAGATTTCTCAAGCGAGCACTTTTTCTTTGCAGATTTTTCATCAACGAGATCTAGCAACAACAAATGCGGTGAGTCTTAACTCTTAACCGCTTTGTTAATTGCGAGTTGGAATGCTCCAAATCTTTGTGCTGTTTGGTGATTGTTGCTATTGAGTTTTAACTACTTATTTTGTGCATATATGCCCTTAGAAATATGCTTAGTTGCATGTACGTGGACGCATTTTAATTTCTAATTGCGTATGCTCCTCAATTATACTATTTGTTTATCCACATGAACTGCATCGAACTAACTGCTGACATTTTTTATTTTTTATTTATTTTTTTTTTGTTTTTGATGGAAAAATAAAGGATGGAAATTATCCACGCTTTGTCCTGTTAAAATTGACTTCTTCTTGTCGCTAATTGCCTGTTTGCATGACCGCCTTGATCTCCAAAATATAAAAACTACAACTAAATGTAAAGGAAATCAAAAAATTAAGATGCAATGGCATTTCTTTGAAGGGCAGAGACATCTTGGGACTGTCTTGTTTCGGATAATTTTGAATCAACTGAGAACGCCAGAAGCTCAACTCCTGTTAAAAATCTCAAAAACTCAAATATTAGTAAACTCATTTCATTATGTTCTTCAAACAGCAAATCTTCTCCATAAGTTAATTGAGCAACAACATTGCATCTGAGATCCTGTTAAGCTCACAAAATGATGTTCAGTAGAAATGTAAGTCATTCTATGCATGAATCTGAAATTAAACCTCATTTAAATCATAAAGATAACTTCGACAAAGCTTCATGTTCACCATTGATATCTTAACCCTGCAGCTGTTGAAATGACAAACAAGAACAAAAACAATGAAGAGTTCCATTGAATTCCTTGTGACAAAGTATTACAATGCAGATATGAACATCAATTACCTGCAACTTCTTCAACACCAGCTGAATGTTATATTTTCTTGGGTGCCAACACATCAATGCAACAAAGTAATTGTTAATGGTAATGAACACCAACAGTCCAACCTCTGATAGGAGGAATAAACAAGCCCTCATCAAAATGTTTCATCTACCAAGAAGCGAGTAGTGCATTGAAAACCAACCTACTGCAGATCTACTTGGTTGCATGCACTTGTGTTGCATTCAATTGTTGAGAGATATCTTTCCCTTGCAGTATATCGCATATTCATTAGTCTTCCAACAGTTGCAGAAACAAAGCATTTCAAACAAGTAAAAATGGTCCCTATAAATGCAGCATTTATTCATTCCCCTGTTTGTGTGAAGATGGGTCAGCTACTTAAATTTTTTTCAGAACACACATCACATTTGGAAAGGGCTTTTAAGGCTGCCCCTCTCAAGGCCTCTAATTTTCTAGTGCAGAACCTTAAAAGATGGTAGTAATTGGCCAACTTAGTTAGCTGCCTGCTGTCCTTCCATCATTTAAAGACCTCAACAAGCCTCCATCCTCACCTTTACTTCACTGCCACAAATTAGAGATAGATTTCTTTTCAGCTAAATTTTGAACTCGCAATCACTGAAAATTTATATTCAGAAATGGAAGGAACAAGGTTTCTAAACCAATATAATGAGAGTTACGTAGCTGAGGGTATAAACTACGAAGAGCAGTCCAAAGTTGCAATTACTAGCAGACAGACATAAGCACATTTATGGATACGTAGCTTTAAAAAAGCTGCAAGCTGATGATCCTAAAGGTAAACAATATGGGAAAATAAAGAGAAAAGGTTGAATGTAACCCTAATCGTTCAGATACATGCTGTCATTTACAAGCAAATCATGGATCATTTGCATTAGATACAGGTTAGAGTTCTAAGCAAGAAATATATTAGGTTAGAGAACTTATTGGATACCACCAAAAGAAATATAACAGGCTTAAGAAAACCAGAAATTGATATATGTTTCTTAATTCCCTGACTCAACCATACAGCAAATTAACAAAATAAGCAGATGGTATACAAAAAGTAGAGAAACAAAATAAAAGAATAAAATAATTTGGAAAAAATTTGTTTTCTTCCCAGGAGGACCAGGATATTTGATCCAACCATAAGAAGAATGCTTGGTGTAATTGACTCATTTCTTAGTCTTACGCCCCCAAGTCACTACAGATACCTAGCAATCAGTGCACAGGATGTGTCCATTTATTTTTCTCTTGCCCGGAATTGGAGCAGGATGTTAAATAACTTTTGAGTGTCTAGGGCTGCACCAAGAGGGTCTCTTATTGCCTTCTTTTCTTTACAATGGAGTTCTTTAACACAGACTTACCATGGGAAGGAAGAAGGTAAGCACCATACATCAAAGAGACATATAAAAGGAAAGATAGTATTAAGTGAGTTTGAATGGTATCCTGTCATAATTTCATCCCTTGAAGACTTAAAGTAAATGTTGGGTGAAAGTGACAAGCAGAAAATGAAGGTCCCAAGAAGAATGGATACATTTGGTGAAAAAAAAAATCAAAATAGGCTATAATCAGGGATAATCTTAAAGTTGCATAGATGGAAGGATTTAAAAGGAAAATGCAGGAAAAGAAATTCAACGCCAATTATATATTAGTTAAAAATGGGCAATGTCAAACTTAAGGGGTGTGTAAGACTTCATGGATGGACATATGGAGGGATTGACGGATGAAACAGAAGATATGACCTGTGATCTAAAGATAGATGATGCCCAACCAAATAGATTGTCTTGTCACTAGAGTGAATGATAAATAGTCACTGTGGATGGATTCTCACGTTTCATGATTTACGTCTTTCATAGGTCATCAAAATGAGATGACAAAATATTCCAAGGTTCTAGGAGATAAAAGGGGTGGAGGTCCATTTGGAAGCTCAAGTCTTCAATATTGAGAATAAACTGAATATGATTTGCCATGGTATTTTTTTTTTTCTAACTTTCTTGTCATATCCTGTTTATCCCATTCATCTTTTTATATGCCAACCAATAGAGAAACTGGTAAATATTTGCAGAGCTTACTCTTGCCAGAAGTACCTAATATCAATCTTAAGAGGGAACTTCAGCTTTTGGCAAAACAAACTACCCAAACAGTTAGACTACAGACAGACATGCAGACATATCTCTTGGAGTTGTGAATATTTGGAAATCATTGTGACCACTATTAAGGACCCGTTTGGATACCCCTCAAATACCATAGGAATTGGGGGTTCCATAGGATTTTTTCCTTCAGAGGAAAAAATTCCTATGAAAGTGTTTGGCACCACTTTTTTATGATTTTGAATTCCTTCAGAATTACAAGATTTCCGACAATTTCATATGAAAATTAAAAAGAGGTCCAACCTCTTTTTATTTTTCCTATGGAATGGAGCTTGCATGCAAGCTTCTCCTAACTAGCTAAAGAAAAAAAACTAGGATGAGGATTTTGCCATCAATATGGATTGCCAAAACAGGTTTCAAAGGTGCAACAAGAGTTATACACAACACATTTTGATATTATAATCAGAAAGTAAGCTTCATAACCTGATTAGGCTTAACTGCCAGTATAAGTGGAAATACAAATGTATTTGCAAGAGACAAATGTACAGCAAATGTGAAGAAAGTTCTTCATCAATGGGGGCATTTGACTAATAGTCCAAAACAAAGAATTAACTCCACAACTTTTTTCCCATGAAAATAAATAAACAGCAAGTGGATGAATTGGTAAGAAATTCTGACTAGTAGATATTACATTCAAATCCAGCAAGTATATCATGTACCAAGAAAACAGAAGGCAACCATATAATAACATAATCATAGAAGGCCACACACACACACACACACAACACCTCTACAAAGCAAGAAGTCCATCTGCTAACAGGACAAATGTTAATTACAAATAAACCAAGAGGGGACTGACCTTTGTACACAGTTCGAAGAGCAAACCTGACTAAATTTTCATCCAAGAAGCCGCCTCACGCGATCAAGAAACTAAAATAGTCCAAAGATAATAAGATTAAAGAAAACAAATTACAAACTAAATAATTTCCCTTACTAAAAGGCTAATAAGTGAATTACCAGGTAAGGGTATTGCAGAAGCCACCCTAACACTGGAATCTGGAAGAGAAATGCTTTTGCAGAAGGCCAAAAGCTACTATATGAGACAAAATTAGAATAAAAAAATCATTTGAGGTAACCCCTCCACCCCAACCAAACAACAACCCGCAAAACCTCACCAAACAAAAGAAATAAGTTAGTCAAGAATGAAGGGAAGGAGAAAAAATGACCTGAAGAGAACAATGGATCCATATAGTTCAAAGGCAATACCAACTATGGGCCAGCGAACAAATATCAGAAAAAGTCCCACAAAAAAGGAAATGGAACCCTGCAATAAACAAACAGTTCCTATTAGAAGACCAGAGCAATAGCTATTTTCAAAACTTGTAAGAGAACTTGTAACCATTAGATTACCAAAATGTAGGGATGTCAGAGACCAAAAAGTGAAAAGAGTTTGTTGTTTCTACACCATTAGTTTATAAGCCAGCCACGACAACAATGCGGCTCAGCCATGAGAATATCTATACAAGCCTAAGGCAGAAGTGCTGATTCAATAAATATTGATTAGCAAGAAGCATGTTTAAGCAAATTGCAACGTGCTTATCATTCACTTTTACATAAGTCCACTTGTGTCTCACATTTTCCACCCTTAACAAAGCACAAAAATTGAACAAGGGGCATCTAGAAAAATACAGAAAAAGCAAAGATATGGAGATGCAGCAGAGCAAAAATGGAAAGAGGGGCAGAGCGAAAATGTAAATTGGAAGTGAGGAGTTCACCAAAAGTCCAATATAACTTGCAACTGATACCAGAAAAATACATACAAAATCAAAGAGCATTAGTGGAAGCCCTCGCCACAAAGGCAAAATTGCAAAAAAAAGGTTTGTTATGCTGGTTCTGGATAACACATAACTACAGAATTCAAAATTGGCATCAAAAAATAAGTGTCACAAAAACACAGTAGTACAACACAGTATCAATGCATTTTTTTAAAATCAGGAGCTGAGATACAGAATTTGAGACAACCCTTGCATAATATGCACAGCATAATTGTCAGAAATATAAATCTAAAGGATAAATTAAACAGGGAGATGGCTGATTTAGCGCCTCTGTAATTTGTTTTCTTCATGAAAGCTGCTATGTAGATTGTTAAACAAGTAGAAGGGAATATCAACCCTACCTTGTAGTTTGTTTTCTTAGAGAAAAGCTGCAATGTAGATTGCCAACCAAGTAGAAGAGCTACCCCACAAAGGAAAAAGATCTGGAAACATAGAAAATGAATAAAGAAGCATTTCTTTTATACCTAATGTGATAAAGTATCACTAACTTACATTACCCAAAGCCAGCAAACCCCTGTCGAAGAAAAGAATCACACCTAAAATTGAGAAAAATATGCTGCAGCTTATCAGGCCAATCCCGACCTCTATCCCAATCAATGAGATTCCCAAGATTAGTCCAACATGCAAATATCAGGAAACACCGTACAAAAAAGTCAACAAAGGACATGCCAGGAAGGAAGAGGGAACTGCCATACTAAAAACAGGGAAATAGGAAGAACTAATAGCCATAATATCAATTAAATGATATTCTTTTAAAGAATTTATACAACAGTAACATCAATCAGGAAAAAAGAGGAGTAGGAATAACTTTTGATAGATCAAGAAAATTCTTATAGAAGCCCCCAAAATCCCCAAAATTCTGAGCAGTGATTAGTTGGCTTCTTTTACTGTCAGTAAGAAGATAGAACCAAGGAACTTCTTCTTGAAGTCCCAGTAATCCAATTAGAATGCAATAGCATTAAACTATCAAATCATCAAGCATGTAAAGAATACAGAAGATTTTCTTCAAGGTAGGAGGGCTTTACTTTTTATCTCACTAATTTCATAAGGCATTATGGCACCAGATACAAAACCTCACAACTGGATCATAAAAATACTTTAGTTGGACCTGTAATACAAAAGATTTCAGCATCAAACATCCACCAAGATAAACTAGAGAAATGATAAATAACTAACAAAATCTAACATCACATTTTACGCATAGCAAAAAAAATTGCTTCTGTTCTCACCACAAAAAAGACAAACCATCAGCACTATTTCTCAAGAACCTCAGCAAATAACGCCACCTGTTTCTACTTGAACAACTCCATTATTTTGAGGAAAAGAACAAATGTCCAAAAATTTGAGTACTATTTCTTGCTCATGTTTGAATTTTGATACTAACTCCAAGTTCTTTGACCAAATACCACTTCAGACACGCAGATTTTTTTTAAAAAAAAATTTTATGTCAGAAAGTTTCAGTTAATATTGTTAACCTCAATAACAAACCAAAAAACACCATTTGAAATTTTGAATCCAACCGCCTCCATAACAACTCGACAATAGAAAGCCAAATCTAACCTCGAGATCTAATCATGCTGCAATCCCCAATAATTACAGATCCAAGGTTCGATATTCCAAACTTTGAACACCAGCAGAAATGCAACGGATCAAAAAACAAAAAATTCTGATTGGATTTGAGAAAAGAACAGCATACCTTCGAGATTCGATTGCCAATGAAGGGTTTCGAGAGCGATCCGGGAACTTTAGGGCTCGTCGCGCTCCAAAGGCAAAGGCTTTGAAACGCGTTTGTAGTTCTGCACAACAAATGGGCCGGGCCCCAAATGTCAGTGGGCTTAGTAATTCTCACCTAGCCATGTTCAGCGATTGCTGGGATTGGCTGGGCTGGCCCACATAGATTTTTCCCAAATATTTGGGTTTCTTGGATTTTTTTTTTTTCATATTTGCATGAAAATCCCCATAATTTTCTATTTTTGTGTTAATGTCAAAATTAGTATTAAAATTTTTATCCACCACCCCAAAATCTAGCTCAGTTCGAAACGCTAGCTGTCTGTTAGGCATCACCTCGCTTTCCAGAGAGATTTTTTTGGCGCTTTTTTACTTATAAAATATCTTCAACGTAGATTTTATTATTATTATTATTTTTTTACTTTGACAATGGATAACGGAATATTCTCATAACAACCAACTTTTTGATATTTGATTATCAGAATAAAAAAAATTAATAAATTGTTGCATCTGAGGATCTAAGTGCCAATAATGAGACGAGAAGAAGAAGCCTCTGATGCATCTCAAGTGATTATTAGCCTTTCTAAATTCTGAATTATTCGTTGTGCTACTAACTCAACTGGCTATTTCTCATGTATTTTATTCTTTTATTTCTTTTTATTTTCATTTTTAAGACATAGCAATTCACTCATTTGTAACTTTTTCTTTTCTTTTCTTTTCTAATTCGTTGGTGCATATATGAATTGATATCAATATTAGCCAATAATAATAATAACCTTCACAGAGAACTAGTAAGCTCTTGGGTGAAAAAATGACTCTAGGCCAAAAGAACATTAGTAAACGCTAAATCTTGGAGCAACAGCACATGGCCAATAAAATTCCAGCAAGTCTTTGAAAGAGGAAAATAATGTTAGAAAAAACTTATTAATCAAAGCATAGTCTCCATTTCACATTTTGACAATCATATACGAACCAGCTCTGTATCTCTTACTGGGATTAAAATTGTTCCCATCAAAATTGTTGGAAATTTTTTTTTTTTAGAAAATTATTATTACTTATTTTATATCGCTATTAAATTAAATTATTATAAAAAATTAATTGATTTTTTAAATTTTAAATTATTATAAAATTAATTCTGATAAAAAAAATTATTAGCTTACAAAAATGATTTATTAGTCTTGACTTTAATTTTGATTTCACACCAAATGGTGAACTCCTTCCTTTACGATCTTCCCTCCCTAGAGATGTTAAACTGGCTCCCTAAGGCACGACCCAAAACAATAGTAGGTTGACTTAACATGGCCCGTGCCATGCACAACCTATGGCCCACAGGACTATGGGCCGTGTCGTACCTAGACCCATTTTTTTAAAAGATATATAAATAAAAATACATAATAAATTATTTAAAAAATCACTAATAGATTGTAATTTAGTTGATTAAATTTTTTATCTTTTATTTAAGGAACATGGATTCAAATATTGGTTAAAAAGATTTTTTTAAAAAATATAAATACCTAAAAAATCTGGAAAAATAAATAAAAATAGAAAAAAATATTCATAAAAATTAAAAAAATATTTGTACATACAAAAAAATTGAAAAAATAAAATTGATTTATGAATACAATGCTTACCTATATTTGAGATATCTTGACAATAAAGATTTTTTCAAAAAAATTTACAAAATACCTTGAAAATCTGAAAAAAAAATAAAAATTAATGTTCATAAAAATTGAAAATATATTTGTAAATAAAAAATTTTTAAAATAAAAAATATGTATATTTAAATTGATTTATAAATATTATGTTTATCTATATTTGATAAGTGAAAAATTTGCATAATAGTTTAAAATATACAAAAAAAAAAGGTCGTCAAGGTGAAGGGTCGCACTCAGCAATCCCACCACGACGCTCAAGTCAGCAAAATAATTCAATAAGAATATAAAAATTAATTTGAAATACAATAATACGTACGTATATATTTCCAACTTACTAATATAATTTTTCAAAAATCAAGCTCAACTTTAATGTAAAAAATTTGTATCATTGTTTAAAACCCACAAAAAAAATTCATCAAGGCGAGCGGTCGCATTCGGTGACCCCACTTTGACACTCAAATTAGTAAGATAATTCAACAAAAATATATAAAATAATTTAAACTATAATAATGCATACCTACATATTTCTAACTTACTATTATAATTCTTCAAAAATCACATTCAACCTTCAAAATTAGTATATTACGTTTCTTCAACTTCTTGAATCTCCTCATTAATTGAACTTCTACTAAATCTTTGGATTTATTTTTCAGTATCATACCAATCTATCATACATATGCATACCTTTAAAGCTTCATGTGTTAATCGAATTATCTTATCATTTAATACTTTTTTTTTGCATTGAAATAAGATTTTAATGCAACTATAGATACTAAAACAATTAATAAATCACGAGTCATGATAGAAAGCATTGGATATCTACTTGCATGTGCTTTCATCATGATAATATATCAAATTTCTCAGTATCTTCATCGGTCAAAAAGTCCACATTTTGGATTTCATATAAAGTTACTTCATTATATGAGGAAGAAGTCAACATTGATTTTTATTTTTTCTCAGTAAAATAGAAAAAATGTAAGATTTTAATTTAAAATAATCCATGGCATGTTCTGATAGAGCAGAATGAGATAAGCTATCATATCGTGTTTGATAAACATTATACATATCATATAATAATTTCTTAACATATTATTTATATATTGCTACATCTATAAAAAAAATCACTTATTATCATAATACTCATCAATTAACATTTCAAAGCCTGAAATATTAACTTGTGAATCTAATATGATAACAAGAGAAAATACAAAATCGATAGTTTTAAAATAATTTTCAAACATCACTTTCATTAAAGGAACAATTTCTGCAAATTCAAAAAGTGATCTATATTTCTTGAAAATAGAAAAAAAAAATAAGTTCATGAAATATCAAACAAGTTGTAAAATAATAATTACCTGAAAGAGTTATAGCTGCAATATAAAAAATATTTTGAGAATGACATAAATAATTTACATATCATCTAAGTTACATCAATCAACAAACAATCACTTATATATTGTGCACAAAAAAGAGTAAATACTTCTTTATGATCATAACAAGATTTTAATAACTTATAAGCAGTATTCCACTTATTTTAGTATCAAGAGAAAATTTTTTATGTGATTTTTAAAATTGTTTACATAAAACTTTAAAATCTTGAGTACAACTACGAGTATATCTAATATATTTGTATAAATTTCTAAGTTTTTCAATTTCAAAATATGCATTTTCAAGTTTAAGTTCATCTTAAATAATTAAATTAAATATATATGACATATGTAACGAATATGAAATAATCTACCATCCAATAAAATAGGCAATTGACGTTTAAGTAAATTAACAACAGCATTATTATTACTAGTATTATCTAAAGTAATACTAGATCTTTTATCTTGAATATTATACTTAAAAATAGTTTGAACAATAATATTGACAATGTTAGTTATATTATGAGAATATTCTAAAAATTTAAAACTAATAATTTGTTTATGTAATATACATGAATCATCAATATAATGAGTAGTAATGCAAACATAAAAACCACCATAATTAGCACTCTAACCATCATATATGAGAATAATTCTCTGATTATAACTTGCAAAAAAAAAAAAATCTATTTTTTGTAGCAAAGATCTTTATAGCATCGTTCCTAACAATGTTCCTAGATATTTTTTAAAAGAACATATTTAATTCTTGAAATAACTCTTCTATTTTAAAATTTTCTGTAAAAGAAAATGGTTGTTCATCGAAAATAATATATTTAACCAATTTTTCTCTTATTTTTTCTTTTGAAAATTTATGAATACCAAGTAAACTAGAAGAAGAATCAAACATAAAAGAAATTTGGATTTGAATTAAATCACTCTCTTTTTTAAATGAGATTGGATGTGCCTTCGAAGATGACCGATTTCATGTGCGCTTGTAACACATAGTTGATTTATACATTTCTTACAAATAGCTTTTTCCTCACTTTCAAATACTATTATGTCATAATGCATCCAAATATCACTAGTCTTGTTTCTTCCAAATTTTCTAGTTATTTTGTCTTGAAGAAAATTGACTAACATTGATTTCAACTTTCGATTGAAAATCTGGAAATTAAGATTTATCCTCAAAAGAAAAATGAGAATTAAAAGAGAAGTATACTATTATCAAGAAAATTATAAGAAAAAATTAAAAAAAAACTTGATTTTAAGTATGTCAACTTGAAAAACCAAAGAGCCAAAGAGCCGAAGAGCCGAAGAGTCAAAAGTTAAACTATCAAAATTTGCAATCTAAATTAGAAATTAAAGACTTAAGAGTTAAAAAAGTATAGAAGAAAAAAGAAGATTATGAATTGCGTGTAAAAATGAGTGATACAGGAAGTATTTATAAGAATTTTGAAAGTAAAATATCCAAAACGCTTCTAAAAAAGAGTTATTGGAAAAGGTATTTTTGTAAAATTATGAAAAACACTACTTTTGAATACTTTATAATTTTTTATTATTTTTTAAATTTTTTTTTATTATATCTATAATATATTTATTTTAAAAAAAAAATACAACAACTCCCTGTTTTTGCAAGGAGCCATTGCAATCCAAGCCTCCAAGTTTGACACTTCCCCCTAAGCCTTAAGGATTTGGCTTTATAAGGTAAAACTTTTGATTAAAAAAAAAAATTTCACAGACTGTGTCGTGCCAACCCGCATGTCGTGCCGTACCTGACCCAATCGTGCTGCGAGTGGGACACCAGGCACAGCTCGACATATGAGCCGTGTCGGACTGACCCGCGAGCCAACAGCCCATTTTGACATCTTCTCCACCTTCGTACTACTATAAATCACCACCACCTCCTAAGAAATCTCCACCACCACTTTACATAACAAGTATCCTCCATACTACTACCAATCACTACCATCACCTAAAGAATCCTCCCCACAATTTACTATTACAAATCTCCATCTTATAAACTATGTGCTTATTAACAGTCAATCATTTCACTTATCTATAGGTGCAATGGTGAAGGTGACATGCAAAGACAGCTACAATGCACATATGGCCTATGGAAAGATGATGAGTTATGGCAAATATATTCTAATCATCAAGGGCTATCCTTATTGGAAGTATTGTTCAAAGGGTCGCAAGGTTGAACTCCACTCTGCACCCAAAGGATCACTTTGCAATATCCCCACACATTTGAACAAGAGAACTAAGCTCATGGTGAAATCCATATCACACGAAAAGGTTGTCCTCGACGCTAAGCCCCTTGCATATGCACCCAAGAAACCTTATAAGGAGTGTGGAAAGCCAAAAACTCCAATTTTCTATTACAAATCTTCACCACCACTTTCACCATCTCCTCCATCTCCTTATTACTACAAGTCACCACTTTCACCATCCCCGTCTCTACCCATTACTACTACAAATCCCCGCCTTCACCTAAGAATTCTACACCACGTCATACTACTATAAGTCTCCACTCATTACTACTACGAATCCCCACCTCTTAAGAATTTCACACCACATCATACTACTATAAGTCTCCGCCATCATCACCCTTAACACCAACACCATATTACTACAAATCTCCACCACCACCATAGATATCCCCACCACCAATCTACTACTATAAATCTTCTCCATTGCCATCTCCATCACCTCCACTACCCTATTATTACAAATCCCCACCTCCTCCAACAAAGTCTTTTCCTCCTCCATACTACTATAAATCTCCATCACCACCTCACTTGTACAAATCTCCACCTCCAACCATGAAGTCACCTCCACCTTCTTACTATTACAAGTCTCCATCATCACCATCACCTCTTCCGCCATATTATTACAAATCTCCACCACCCTCATCACAATCTCCTCCACCTTCTTATCACTACAAATCTCCTCCACCATCACCATCTCCGTCTCCTCTCTACCACTACAAGTCCCCACCATCACTATCACTATCTCCACCACCTCCTTACCTCTATAAGTCTCCACCACCCCATCTCCATCTCCTCCACCTCCTTATCACTACAAGTTTCTTCTCCCACCATCACCATCTCCTCCTTCTGCCTACCACTACAAATCTCCACCACCCTCAACTCCATCTCCTCCACCTTCGTATCACTACAAGTATCCTCACCCATCATAAGTATCTCCTTCTCCTCCTTACCACTATAACTCCCTGCAGCTACCATCGCCATCTCTACCATCTGCTTACCATTATAAATCTCCTCCCCCACCATCATCTCCTCATCCTCCTTACCAACATAACTCCCACTACCACCATCACCATCTCCGTCACCTCCTTACTGCTACACATCCCCGCTATCTCCATCTCCTTCTCCTCCACCCACCTCCCTATCAACAAATCTTCTCCTCCACCATCACCATCACCGTCTCTACCTCCACCTCCTCCTTATCAATATAAATCTTCACTACCACCATCACCATCCCCGCCATCCCCTTACCATTACAAATCTCCACTACCCTCATCTTCATCCCCTCTGCCTCTCTATATTTACAAATCTCCTCCCTACCACTACAAATTCTCACCCCTTCCGTCTCCATCTCCACCTCCTTCCTACCTCCACTCCCCACCACCTCCAATTCATTATTCTTCAAAGTTCTCACCTTCTCTTAGCAAATCAAGTAAGTCCACTTTTCACTACTTTTTGCTATATGATTTGGATATTACTACATATAACCCTGAGTTTAACCAATCTAATCTTGACAACTACTTTCTTCTTCAGGGTCCATCCGCTAGCAAATCAAATAGATGGACGAAAGAAAGGAGAAGGGTGAAGTAAATATAAGATTGCAGTCCACTAGTTTCTTTTCCTTTTGCTTGAGTGTTTTATTTCTTGTATTTGTTGTGTAAATAGCCCTATTCGTTTGCATTAATTCCTTTGTGAAGGGCATTGCTTTTATGGTCTTGTGCTAAGTGATCCATTAAATAATTGAATAAGAGCAACTATGATTCAATTTGTTAAATTATGTTTGTAAGCATCAATTTAAATTCATGCCTTTCTTTTGTTATTTACAAATTACATGGTTTACAAACAAAAAAAGTAAAAAAAAAAACCATTTTTGAACTGAATTGGTCTATGCTACTGTGACTAGATTATCAGTGAATTTCTTTTTTGAGCAAAGATTATCAGTGAATTTCAAAATCCTTGGATTTATCTAACACAAAAAACAAAGAATCAGATTTATCCGCCAACCACTTGAGATGAGAGAGCCCTAACCTTTCAACTGGCGAGCTTGAAGGCGTCAATGAAGAAGCCATAGGTGAACCCCATCTTGAAATTGTTGAGCAGCGCGATCGGAAACGTGAACTTTTCCAGGCTGTAGTAGAACCGCGTGACGTACTCCGTCAGAAGCATGCACACTACGGCGGCGATCACGTCGTTGACGCCCAGAGCATCAAAAGGGCTCGCCTGGAGCGGGACTTGAAGTAGTTCCGCGAGACCTCGGGGGATGATGCGGATGATGTCAACGAGTCGCCGGGGGCCGCCCTTACCCTGCTGGACTGCTCGGATGGCGGTGGGGTATTTCGTCGAACACCTTCGAGGGGAGAGCTTGGGTTTGCCGAGGCTTGGGCTTGGGTGGAGGAGGCGAAGGGGAGAGGGGAGAAGGCTGGACGCCATTAGAGACGAACGCGAGGAAGGGAAGAACTAGGGTTTTTATTTGAGGGAGATTTGAAGAAACCAGGGTTTGGGAGAGGAGGATTGGGTTCTCGGGGAAGGGACAAGCTCGACAAGGAAGATGACTCCGAGAGAGCCGCAGCCGCTCCACTGGTTTTGTTACATCAACCCCCTGTAGCTGCTCGATTTTACTTTACGTACGAGTTCATCTATAAAAGAACAAATTGTTTGCATGCAAGTCCATAAAAATTATAAATTCGAAATTATTGAGAACCAGTTCAGAAACAAGAAAATCGCAGTTGCTTTAGTTTTAGAGATGCTGCTATTTTGTAAATTGTGATGTCTTTCTACCTTTTGTATTTCAGGTGATGATAAATGAAAATTCAATAAAATCTAGATATAAATCAATATTTTTTACCGTCTTATTAATCGTGTGATATTTTTTATTCAAAATTTTCTTTTGATGATAACTACACTATCTGATACAATATGATTGGTTGAAAGCAACATAATTATTGTGCTCATTTCTCCATCGTGTTAAATAAAATCATTGTGATCAAAACTTTCAGCATAATTTGTCCACCATGAACAAAAAGCCAGATTGACAAATAAATTTTATTGCGTTCTTTTTGTAACATATTTAGAGGGTCAATCAAATAGATGTCTTAATTCCTTGTATCACAGTTGGAAAGACCACTACGGATTAACTCCAAATCAGGAATTATCAATGGTAAAACGTGAACAGGATTCTGTTGTGATAGCTAATCTCATTTCAAAATGTAGACAGATACATCAGTTGGAAAGAATCAGCTTTTACAAATACTTGCTACAACATCCTTGCAAGACAATAAAATACAATGGACATGTTACATTTTACTTGTTTGAAAAATGAAAACATGCAAACGAATGACAATTGCTTCCGCCAACACGAGGGAAATTATTTGACATCTGAGAACCCGACTCAAATCAATTCTTCAGAACTGCTGATTATGTTCTTCGTTTTTATCAGTGTTGCTGATGCTTCTTGCTATCATCGCTCCTCAGTGGCAAGAATGCAGTAAGGGCCTCTCCCTAATACACAAACAGAATTCCATTGTCAACCATCTTGGCTTTGAAGCTCCTTTTTTTGGCACTCTTCTTGCGACATGCAATTTATTTTCTCAGAACAGCAGGAGCAGAGGATTGATGTTTATTACCATCTCCAGCTGGTAGCCTGCTGGCTGCAGCAGATTCCTCAGCCACCTTGTCCACTGCTGCTTCCTCATCCCTCTCTTTGTTCTCTGCATCATCTTCACTGACTCCAGCAACTTGTGGTTGACCTTCATTTTCTTTTGCACCCCTGTGTTTGTATATTCAAGCAGAAACAGAGAATAAATGTCAAAGGAGAAGAGTACGTTTGTGGCAGAATGGACTTATGGCAATTGAAAATACCCAGAATAAATTACAAGACCAACTGCAACAGCTGCAAAAGCTATGAAGTACATCCAGTCAACCTGAAAGGAATGCAAGAATGACAAATTTAATAAGCTATCAAGACTGACGTAATGATTTATCAGGAAGAAACTACACAAAATTAAGGATTCATAACCTTTTCGTGGTATGCAAAGATACGGATCAAAACAGCCCACATGTCTGAGGTAAGCAAGGAGAGGTTCAGCATGGTTGAGCCACTTAGCTGTAGAACAAAGATGAATAAGAACTCAAATGATGCCCCAATAACTAACAGGGGCAAAGTGGTAATAGGTCATCCACCTCAGTCCCAATTTTGTTTAGTTATTTTCTTTGTAACATGAACTGATTGGGTAGTTTTTTGTTCATCGACATTAAGTTTGTTCCAAACAAAGACATCACAAGATGAATGTAGAAACTTTGAGGACAATACCTTGAGCAATATTGGGACAGTTGAATAAAACAAAAACATTGCCAGTGCAAATCTAAGAAATAGTAGCACCTGAAATAAACATTAGGAAAGCAAACATTCAGAAAAGATGTCACCCACTTCAACATTTTTAAGACTGCCCAAGAAATACAAAGAAATGCATCTTTAGAATGCACATATATTGCAGTCAGAGTAACATTATGCTAAAAAAATGAATTGTGATGATCAAACAATTCATTTTAGGCAGAAATTTTTATCAGCTTTTAATCTAAAAGCTTTCCCTTGTTGAGTATAATAACAGCACAATTGAGCCTTCTCCAAACATGGTAAGAAAGGTAACAGAAAAGCGGATCTGTCGAACAGAAAAAGACTTACCGCACCAGCCGTCCAATGGATAGACTCCAGCTCCTGGCGCTCAAGTATGTTTCTGTCAGACTAATTAAGGAACCAAAATATTGAACATGTATTGGCATAAAGAGGATACTCTTGATCTTCTAGAGTAAAATTTGATGCAAGTAATAAATAGTTCCTTGCACCTATGATTCAACTTGCAAAATCTACAGTTCAGTGGAGAAATACATCAATCATAAAGCTTTCACAAATAATTGCAATAAAGGATACACTTGGCAAGCACTGACAATAGCTCCAAATAAACCCAGCATTGCCATCAGTTCTACTCGATCTCCCTCCTTCACCAAGAATTCCTGAAGGCAATATAAAAATTTTATGATAAGAACCTAAATGCCAAACGCAACAAAGCATGTAACATGTTGAAACAAGATAAAAAACCACTTATTTGTGATTAAATATTATATTAATTTTTTCCTCTAGAGACCTAGAAAGCCAATGGGAACATTAGAAAGAACATTGGCTCACAGTATAACTAGCAGCACAGGACAAAAAACCTTGATTTAGTTATGTATTAAGGTGGCATATGCCTTTCTCAGAGCAGGAACCTTTCATGACTAGGCATATGCCTTTCGCTGAGCAGGAACCTTTCATGACTATCATGCAGAATTATAGTCTTACTTCTAAAACTATCTGTCAAGAAAAGTTGAATACAAGAATTGATTCCATATGCCCCACAAAACAAAACTTTATTTTGTCGTATCTGCATTGAAGAGAAGCTGAAACTGGGAAGGCAATACTAAGGTTGATATCCCTTTGAAACTTGTAAGAAATATGTTCAGAAATTATGCAAATTAGATAAGAATGAAGCACTTTTTTTCAGTAAAAAGAATCAAGCACCTTTTACATTCAAAGCAATAGCAAGTACAACATGAACTGGGGAAGACAGCATCTTACCTCACTAACATTACTAACTGCATATAGCATGGATCCAGCAATCACAAGCATATCACCTTTCACAGGGTTGCTCCCTCCTTCAAGTTCAATGGGGCAATACAATAAGCAAGGGGTACATTTCTCATGGAGAGTTAAACTGTCTTAAAGTTTAAATAATACTAATAATCCTTGTTACCAGCTTGTTGCATTAATTTAGCAAAACAAGTAAGACAGGTCGGAAGAGATTCTCAAGTGACAATGGAATGATAAAGATAATTAAAGAGTTTTTTAGGCCAAAATTATAGATCAAAAAAGAGTTGTTTAGTGGTTAGTACGAACTTTCTCAAGAACAGCCTTCAAAGATCCTTCATTTTCTAAAAACCCGAATTTATTTCCAAAAGTAGATAAGAGAACGACATTTGGCACAGGATTACAGCATATTGATTCAAGTGGGTAGAAACCTATCAATCGCGTCATAACATTAAGAGCCCAAAACCTGAACAAAACTACATGGAAGGACTCAGAAAAAACTGTACAAATTCTACAGAACAACAAGACATGGTTCATAAAAAGAATAAAAGATTGGCATAAGAACAGTTAATTTGGATGAATTTCAGAATAAGATAGCTCAGATGTACTTAGGATCATCTTTAGAAGAGAGTACAATAACAAATGTGTAAAAAGTATTACAAAAACATTTAGGCTTAACTTCACAGACAACAGACCATATATCCAAGAGACAGAATTGTTGGTTATGAACATGGAAGCCTCCACAGTGACGACACATTTAATCTAGTACTACCATTATTAGACTATGGAACATGAAGCTTAAAATAAAAAAAAAATTACAACACAACAAATTACCTGCTCTATCGCTTGAATGCACATCAGAGAACACGACCATCACGAGACCAGCAACACATATTGCTACCCCAAAAAATTTCCGGAATCTATATTTTGTCTTCAAGAACAGCCAGGTAAGGAATATGACTGAAGGAATACTCCAACAGTCCAAAAGCATGACACTTGTCAGAGACGTGTATTGGTAAGCCTTGACCACTATAAAGGGAATCGAGCTCAGTCAGACACGAAATTAGTTGGTCCATAAACATAAGAAAAAAAAAATCTAGCAGATCAGTAATATTGAAAAGTCATCAGAAGAAACCAGCAAAAAAAGGTCACCAAGTGTAGATTCATGTAAGTTTTAAAAACAACTACACCATACATCACCAAAGTAAGGTGCACCTCTTATATCCCAAAATAGTAACAATAAATCAAAAACTCAGTGTAGAGTATCAACTCAAGTAGAAATACTAATAATGAAGGGAACAGACCGTTGATAATTGAAAAGCAGACCAAAAAGAGGAACTCACCAAGAAAATTTGCTTCCACATCCACAACAGCAAGAATCAAGTAGTAATACCATTTCATCTGTGCAGGAAAAAAAAAAACAAAAGTAAAGTTACTTCCTCGACAGTAGAATCTAGAAGGACACCAATTTCCGCAGCACTGCCATAAAAGGAGAGCAATTTCAGCAACAAAAGCCAATGCAAGAACAAATAAAAAATCAAACCCGAAGCGCTCTCCTTCGATAGATCACAACCCCACCATAAACAATCGCCAGCAGAACATAATTCAAGAACGACTGCGACGTCGGCGCATCGATTCCTGACACAAACCAGCAGACAATCACCAACAAAATCTCAAAACCAAAAAAGAGAGAGAAAAGAATCAGAGAGAGGGAAGAGACCTCGTCGGGAGAGCTCGGAGGAGGAGAAGCCGGTAGAGGTGATGAGGAGGGAGACGAACTGGCCGAGGCCGAGGCCGACCAGCGTCCGCTTCGACCAGAATCCCGCGAAGCCCTTAGTCATGTCCACGACAGCGAAAGAGCTCGAAGGAGAAGAAGAAGCAAAAGAGAGGCGGGATGTCGCCGGGAGGGTTGGGAAGTCGGGGAAGTGGAATAAAAGGAGAGATCGGACGGCTAAGGATTGCAGATGGATAGATCCGGGAAAGGAGCGGACAGCGACCGTTGAAAATTGGAAAAGCTGAAAAGGAAAGGGAGGATGAAAGGGCGTGAGAATCCATAACTCCATTGGCTTCGCCGTCGTGGACTCCGGAGCTTTTGATTTTTCAAGAAGGACGCGGCGTACTTGGAATATCGTAGGACGCGATTTCTCCGCTGATCATCTTTGTTCGAATCGTAATGTTCAGATCACGAGGCAAAATGAGTGGTGGAGTCTTGTTCTTGGATGTGAATTGCGTGGGACGTGTCGTTTTTAGATTTTTTTTTTTTGACTTTTTTTGTAGTGTGGATGATGATTGGCAGGTCGATGGGGTAGGATAGATATTTAGCAAGAATTTTGTCTATGCTATAAATTGCCATTTTCCAAAAATATGTCATTCTTTATTTTGGCCGGAGTTTTATTTTATTTATGTAATTGCCATCCTTGTCTTGAATTTTATTTCAATATCATACTAAAATTAATATATATTTTTTTTATTTTATTGATTTCGAGTCATCTATAATTTTAAAAGTATTTTATTTTAAAATTTATTTTAAGAAGATCCAGCTCTCGAGAAAACGATGGCGATAGCTCACCAACTCCATCTTTATATTGATCGAAATATTTTTGTTTTCACTAAAACTTAAAATTTTATTTTTTGATCTTTGTTTAGATACTAATGAGTTCTGTTGATGAAGTCAAATTTATCATTAATTTATAATTGAAAGATTTTTTGAGATTAAATCTATTGGACTTAAATTAGTATTTTTTTTTCAAAAAAAAGAAACATAAAATTTAGCATCTAAGAATCCATGTAAAAAAAATAGAGATACTTTTTTTATATCTTAATAAATTATATTTTATATGGATAGAATGTCTAATTTTTGGAAATTTTGATATACTTATTTTTTGAAATTTTCTTATCTTCTTATAATGAATTTTTTAAAATTTTAATTTCAGACCAATTTATTAGACCTCTACTGAATTGATTCGAGATGTACTGTATCATCATGTTCAAAGCACTATTAAGGCATTTAGTTAGGTGACTAGGAATTTTTGTTTTTAAATTCGATATATTCTGGATTAAAAAAAATCGAGACAATATAAAAAAATGTGACTATGCTATTTTTAGAGCTAATTACCTACACCCCTTGAAAATTTTTTTATTTATAAAAAATTCACCGAAATTTTCATAATTATCTACACTCCTTTCTTTTCAAATTTATTACCTACAACTCCTGATTGTTATTTAATCAAATTTTTTCCAAAAATTTCACTTTTACCTTCCATCGTTTTACAATTAAACTCCTAAAAAATTTATTTTCTCACTCTTTACTCTTTCTCCTAAACATTTACAGATAAATCATTTAAATATTTTTATTTATAAAAAGTCCAAATGTTAATATTTTTCGAATAAAGAGTTATAAAAAGGAGCTGTAATATTTTAAATAAGATATAAATAAATCCTAATATTTGTATATTTACAAATAAGTCCATTGAATATTTTATTTATAAAAAGTCCAATATTAATATTTTTCAAATAAAAATTTATAAAAAGGACCTTAAATATTTTAAATATTTTACAAATAAATCCTATATAAGAAATTAAATTACAAATTTAATATTTGTGCATTTACAAATAAGTCCCTTGAATATTTTTATTTATAAATAAGTTCAAAATTTATAAGTTTTAAAATAAAATTTTACAAAAAAGAGTTGAAGGTATTAAAATTTAAAATTTTAAAATACAAGTTCAATATTTTATATATTTACAAATAGACCCTCAAATTTTTTTATTTATAAATAAGCCCAATATTTATAATTTTTTAATAAAATTTCACAATATTGAAGTTTTAAAAATTAAAATTTTTAATTACAAGTCTAATATTTGTACATTTACAAATAGGTCCCTTGAATATTTTATTTATAAATAAGTTCAAATTTATCATCTTTAAAAATAAAATTTTACAAAAAAAATATTGAAGGTTTTAAAACTTAAAATTCAAATTATAAATTTAATATTTGTATATTTATAAATAGACCTATTGAATATATTTATTTATAAATAAATCCAAATTTTTTTAAAATATAATTTTACAAAAAAGACATTGAAGGTTTTAAAACTTAAAATTTTAAATTGCAAGTTTCATATTTGTACATTTACAAATAGACCCCTTGAATATTTTTATTTATAAATAAGTCTAATTATTTATCATTTTTTAAATAAAATTTTACGAAAAAGTCATTGAAAGTTTTTAAACTTTAAATTTAAAATTATAATATTAATATTTGTATATTTACAAATATAACCCTTGAAATATTTGTAGAAATATGAAACTTGTATTTTAGGTATTAAAATTTAAAATTTTAAAATACAAGTTTAATATTTATATATTTACAAATAAACCTCTTAAATTTGTTTATTTATAAATAAGTCACAATTTTATTTTTTTTACAATAAAATTTTAGAAAACAGACATGGAAGATTTTTGAGTACCCCAATTTTTAATTACAAGTTAAATATTTATACATTATAACTAAACTCATCAAATATTTTTATTTATAAATAAGTCGAAATTTTGACAAAAAAATGTTTAAAAATTAACATGAAAAATTAGGTATTTTCTGTAATAATATTGTAATTAACATTCGTATATTAACAAACACATAACTAATCATATGGATACAATATATTCTAATAGTAGATATCGTAATATATACGTTACATTACTTACATCCAAAATAGTAGTGATGAATATGTAGTACATTCGCATATAAAATATCTAATAAACATATACGTAGATATTAAGTCATTCACAAATACTATACATCATAAGACATATGTTACAGTGTTGATACTCACATAACAAGTCATTTACAAATATTCAAATAAAAGTTGAAAAATCACAATTTTACAATCCACAAAATATGTTTGACAACCTTTGGTCTTACAACAAAGATACTATAACAAACCAATTGTTGGAGAACTTTCCCTTCTCAACCAGTTTCAAAACCTCAGCACTTTCAAACTTTCCAACAAGCATCTGGCACACAACAATTTTTACATACGGATACCAGGCAGCAAGATGATGCATTATTCTTCTATTTATTCTGAAAAAAGATTAAAAAAATTAATCTCCAAATGTCACAGCATAGAGAGTACATTATTAAAGTTTATTTTCTGAAGTATATTACAAATCAAAGTAAAAAATGGTTCATATCAACAACAACATGTCAAAGAGATTTTTTATTTCTTTTATTCTAAGCTTTGATGTTCATTATTATATCCGTTCAATCTATTTTACATTTGGCCCCAATACATAGATATAGTTGAAGATATAATTTAGCTATTTCATTACACTCTCATCCTACCAACAAAATAGCAATATCAACTTTAATCTAAATGCAGTGGATTTGGAGCAACATTGTTAAAAAAATAAAGTTAAGAAGCAGTAAGAAATTTTGTAAGTGTAAAAAATATTATCTTAATGATGTTGATATCTACTCATAGTGGAGCGGGGGCACGAGGGTGCGAAAACGCGGGGGAGTGATGACGCGAGGGACTAATAGAGCAGTGAAATGGGGTTGGATAGTGTAGCGGGAGATATAGAAGGTTTTTTTTTAAATATGACTAATTTTAGGATATTGTATGTAAAAAAATTTAATTGTAAAATTATGGAAGGTAAAAATGAAATTTTTGAAAAAAAAATTTAATTAAATAATAATCAGGGGTTGTAGGTAATAAATTTTAAAAGAAAGAGGTATAAATAATTATGAAAATTTCGGAAAATTTTTAATAAATAAAGAAAATTTCAGGAACAGGTAATTAGCTCCTATTTTTATTGTTTTTTATGCAAAAATCTTCCCAAAAAAAAATTTTCGCTTTTTCTCTTCGGAATAGTCGGCGGGGCAACCGCAATCCAGACAAAACGCCGCCACGCAAATACCGCCGGCCGCCTGGCCTGCCACTAGACCGAATCGCAATCTCTCTCGTTCATCACCCCGAACACAAATCCCAAGACAATTCTACATCCCGAACTCACCCCTGAAATCTCGAGATCTGTGAGCATAGGAAGACCTCAAGTTACAAACGAATCTCAAAGCCAAATCGACCGTCGTCCAAGGTCCATATACGATATGTCCCATCCAAAGATCCACTCCCCCGGTCACAACCCCCGAGAAAAAACAAATAAATGAACAAACCACCGTCACCGCCCGCACTAACTACCCCGACCCCACACAGCAAAACCCGACGCTCCAGAAGGGGCCGGTCGGCCCGATCCAGATCTCCCCCATAAACCATAGCAGCAAACTTCCGTCTAGGACCGGACATTGCCCGGCCCGAATCCATCCTCGCCCCCTTTCCGACCGTCCGCTGCAATAAACCCCATCATCTCTCTCCTCCAATTTAGTCCCACATCGAAGACGAACCCGACACTCCGGCGACCTTTAAAGGATGCCGCGCTTGAGGTTGGCCCTTCTTCCCAGCCCCAACCGCCGCACGCTCTCGATCCTCCTCCTCGCCTCCCTCCTCTGCCT
This sequence comes from Trichopus zeylanicus subsp. travancoricus, assembly GCA_005019695.1. Lineage (NCBI taxonomy): Eukaryota > Viridiplantae > Streptophyta > Magnoliopsida > Dioscoreales > Dioscoreaceae > Trichopus > Trichopus zeylanicus. The sequence continues at coordinate 99,093 of RXID01016036.1, forward strand.
CCTCTCCTACCTTTTCGGCGTCTACCTCAACTCCCGCTCCTCCGTCCCCCTCCCCGCCGCAGGCTCCCCCCGCTCCTCCGCCGCCGATTGCCCCCTACTCGCCGTCGTCCCCGCCTCGCCCTCACTAGACTTCCTCCCTCGCCACGCTGCCGCAGAGGCCTTCCCCCACATCGCCTCCGCCGATGACCTTCCCGAGATCCCCTTTTGTAACCGCAACTTCACCGACTACTGCCCCTGCCACGACCCCGATCGCGAGCGCCGGTTCACCACCCACGGCCTTTTCCACCGCGAGCGCCTCTGCCCTGCGCCAGGGGAGCACGTAAGGTGCCGGATTCCGCGGCCGCCGGGGTATCGCAGGACGGTGTCTTGGCCGGAGAGCCGCGGGTATGCGTGGTTCGCGAATGTGCCGTCCAAGCGGCTCAGCGAGAGCAAGAAGGACCAGAATTGGGTGAGGGTGGAGGGTGATAAGCTGGTTTTCCCCGGCGGCGGGACTTCATTTCCTCATGGGGTGAAGTCCTACGTTTCGGCCATGGCGAAACTTGTGCCTTTGTCCTCCGGCGAGATCCGCACCGTCCTCGATATCGGCTGCGGGGTGAGATCCTTTCTTTTGCTGAATTTGATGTTGTTATTGTCTTCGGATTCCAATGAATGCCATTAATTAGATTCTTTACAGGTCGCAAGTTTTGGTGCGCATCTGCTGGATTATAAAGTTCTGACAATGTCGGTGGCGCCGAGAGATGTGCATGAGGCTCAAGTGCAGTTTGCGCTTGAACGTGGGGTGCCGGCAATGCTGGGTGTACTGAGTACGTACAGGCTGCCATATCCGTCGAGGTCCTTTGATATGGCCCACTGTGCGCGGTGTCTGGTTCAGTGGACTAGTCGTCGTAAGTGTTCTGTGTCCTAAGGTTTTTCTGCTAATGCTATTTATTTTGCATCTGTAGATTTTTCTGGTTCTTTATGAGCAATTAATATGATGTATTGTGCTACATTTATCAAAACTAAAAAGTGCTATTCTCAGCTTTGAGTGGAATTTCTAGAGTGAGTGGCTAAATTTTCACTATATGTGTTACTGCTACCGGAGGACATGGATGTGAGGTCGAGTTTCAGTGTATCTTGAATTATGTAACACAACTTTAAAAATTCAGACATGTCGGCATATTCATTTATTGTGTATTCACAGATAGTTTTACCCGAGCCACTATTTATTTGTTGTCAAGCTATCATTGCTAGGGTAGATGGGGAAACGTCATTCCTTTTTATGGAAACCAGGAAGAGAAAATAAATGAATTTTCACATTTTTCCTCATAATAGGTCCATGTTTTAGGTACTGGGGGCGTTTGCACTTTGTTATTAATTTTTCCTTCAAATATTAATATCAGGCATTTTTTTGTTATATCACTGTTATTGTAGGGATGTATCTTTCATGCCAAGTTTTATTAACTTTCGTTTAGTTGATTTGCAGAAGGTTTGTATTTGTTGGAAATTGACAGGGTTCTCCGACCTGGTGGATACTGGGTCCTGTCTGGCCCACCAATCAATTGGAAAAACATGTACAAAGGTTGGGAGCGAATACCTCAGGATCTGGTAGCAGAGCAGAGTGCTATAGAGGATCTCGCCAAGCGGCTTTGTTGGAAGAAGGTTGTCGAGAATGGTCCATTTGCTGTGTGGAGAAAACCCACCAACCATGTTCACTGTGAGAAGAAATCCAAGATCCTCAAATCACCTCCCTTCTGTGTAGGAACTGACCCAGATGCTGCTTGGTTAGTTTCTGTTTACTCTTTGTGGTTAACTCTTACTTTTTGTTTAACTTCCAATGATGGAAATTCTCTCGTTTTAATTTTATGTGAAACGCAGTGAGCTACTGCAGTTAAAGAGTGAACTCTTTCCACCAATCACATTTATTTATGTGAGAGCATTGTTAGATTGACCAAGTATTGTCTACTTATATATCTAAGTGCATGTAGTGCCATAAAAATATCAAGATATAAACTTCCTTGTGGTTCTCTTTGTTTTACTAACTGCTTGTAGAATGAATAATGAAATATTCTTACAGTTAGATATACTTTGGCTGGTTGCTTGTCCCATAGAGTTTCTAATCTTAAACCAGTCACTTCATTATCATGGAGTAACTTCTGGGTGCATTTCATGCGATTCTACTTGCAGCTTATCATGAATATTTTTCTGTTATAAACGTTGACAATGAATCATACATTCTTAACAGGTATAACAAGTTGGAGGTTTGCATTACCCCTCTTCCAAAGGTGGAAGCGGTTAATGAGATAGCAGGTGGCACTCTGGTTAAGTGGCCAAAAAGATTAACTGCTGTACCATCAAGAATAACCTTGGGGAGCATAGATGGGGTCACATCTGAAACTTTCAATCATGATAATCAGATATGGACCAAAAGAGTCTCCCATTATGCCTACTATCTCCCATTACTTCCCCGTGGTAGATACAGAAATATCATGGACATGAATGCTGGCTTGGGTGGTTTTGCTGCTGCACTGTCAAAATATCCTGCATGGGTTATGAATGTGGTCCCAACAGCCGTGAAGAATAATACACTTGGCATCATCAATGAGCGGGGTCTTATTGGGACATATATGAACTGGTATTTTTCTGCCCGTTGATGAGATAATGAATAATGGCAGTGATCACCAATAGCAAACTTACCCGCCTTTTATTTGTCCAAAAAAAAATCTCTCGCTTTGTCTCTGAATGAAATAATATAAGATCACCAGTAAGGTTACAACAGGTAATGTAGAATACCTTGTAGCTGATGATCTTGGCTAAGGTAGTATCCAGTGATTAATTTCCATGGTTTCTTTGATGGTTATCTCTACTTATTCAATCTCTCTGTTGTGGCTTTCACTCTTGGTTTCATCATGCTATTTTTGCCCATATCTAGCCATCTGAAAATTGTTGTTTAGAGGCCCTTGTCCCCTGATTTTCAGTGTTTGTTGTAAAGTTTGAAAATCACTCAAATTAGCTGGATTTCAGATTTTTTTTTTTTTATGAAATGTTTCCAGCTGCTCTTTTAAGCTTGTGCATTGTTGTTATGTCATTTTTTTAGCATATAAATCATTTGAAGGTTTGTTGTCTTATATTGTGGGAAATGTTTGATGCAGGTGTGAGGCCTTCTCTACATATCCTCGCACATATGATTTTATACATGCTGATTCAATATTCAGTTTGTACATGGACAAGTAAGCTATCTTTTTTACTGATAATTTACTTTCATAAACATTTGCTCTTAGTTTTTACTCTTTCTAATGAGGTGTGACCATGATTAATACTTCAGGCAGCAGACTCAATTGTGTTTCTTACAAGGCCACAGTGATTTAAGCTTATGACTTCATGCCATTTAGCTTTGCTTGGTTGCATTCATTGCGAGCAAGCTACTATGATAACACCTAATATACAGTTGAAGCCTATTATCACCAATGCCCATCAGGTTATTCTTGATAAAAAAATACTCATCAAGTTATTGTTTCTTGCCAGGCCAATCAATTACCACAACAATGTGTATATAAATTCAAAAAAAATAAGAAACAAATATAGTTGTTTAGGGAATATACATTTATGAAGTGTTTCCTAGCTGTTGGAAGATAAAATGAACTAGTTGTTTTAATGGTTTTATTTTTTTCTCTGATTTGGTAAGAACCTCGAGTTAGATGTGCAACACATAGTTTTTCTTTTTCTTTTTTCTATTCTGGCTTACTCCTGCATTTGTATATGAATGAGATAATTGATGATACGCTATATGAACATCAGAAATTCCTGATAGACATAGTAATGGTTGTTATGCAGGTGTGACATTATTGATATTTTACTTGAGATGGATCGTATTCTCCGTCCCGAAGGAGCTGTGGTAATCCGAGACCATGTGGACATGGTTGCAAAAGTGAAGAGAGAGGCTGACAGGCTAAAATGGCAAAGCCGAATTGTTCATAACGAGAAGGGGGCCTTCAACCCTGAAAAGCTTCTCATTGTTGACAATTCTGTTGCAGTAGATTCAAGCTGAAGTGCCAAAAAGTAATCCAGCAGCTTATCAGACAATAATATAGCATAACCAGGCAGAATGACTGTTTCCATCTCTATGGAAGACCAGGATAATATTGATGAAGAAGACAAAACTGTCTCTCTGAGTCGCCAAAGTTTTTGGTGTCAACTATGAGATGCCATTACCGTGCAGCATCAGTTTATTGAAGACTGGCGGGACCTTCTCTCGGCAGAAATTGAAAGCATTCAGTTATAATTGAACGTTTGCAACCGCAAGTTGCAATGATCAATAATTTGATTTGTCATGTATCTCATGTTCTTGCAGTTGAATTGAAGTTGATGAAATCTGTTAGTTTCACCATCAGAAATCTGAATTAAAATTAAAACTACTGAATTATTTTTATAAATTAATATTTTTTTATCAAAATTAATTTTGTAATAATTTAAAATTCGGAAAATTATTTATTTTTATTATAATAATTTAATCTAATAATAATATAAAATAATTATTATTACTTTTATAAAAAGTTTTAAAATAAATTAATTTGATTCTTTTCCTGAATTAAACAGTGCCTTATTTAGCATATATTCAAATGCGTCACAGTAGAGATGTGATTTTTGGTCTTTGGCTAGCATTTTGATTGTGAGAAAATGGTATATTAGAGCAATATTTCTCTGGGTTAAATCCAGAAGATTATTTATGTAATTAAATTTAAATGCAAATTTTCTACTGTGAAATCTGCAGTTGGTGATCGAATAAGCAAAAATATCGGGGTGGTCTTTGCAATATCTGCTACAGTCAATGTACTCTGAAAACACCGTACGCATGTTTGAGGGATTGGTTTGCAAATTCGAATGTTCGAAGAGTAATATGCAAAAAAGCAGGAAAAAACAAAAAGCTTCGGTTCGATATTCCCAAAATACCCTCGCCAGGTGCTTCCCAATTCCCTCCCTAGGGTTTGTGGGAACCCCGACCAAAACCTGTCAGACATGGCGCTCCGATCCTCTCTCTTCCTTTCAAAATCCCTAATTCGATCCCAATCTCCCCTCAAGACCTCCGCATTTCCATCCCGAAATCGAGAGATTTGCAGTGCAATTCCCACAATCTCCGATTTCTCTTCTTTTGCAGCATGAGACGCCGGGCGACGGTGGTGGCGCTCTCCCAATCGTCGGCCGTCGTCTCCTCCTTCCGATCCATCCGCTCCTCTCCGACAAGAAAATCACAAATTCGTTGGGCTTCTACTTCGAAAGGATCTTTCCTTCGTCTCTTCAGTGGCCGCGCTTATTGCACTTTTTCATCGGCTGGCAATGATTTACAAGGCTTAATCGATCCTGAACTGTCGTTTCGATCGAATGGAGGGTTGTGCGATCGGAATGACCCGCAAAAGAGCAATCTTTCTGCAGTTGACTTCGGTTTTTTAGAAGAAGCTATTGCAGATAAGCCTGTGGATTCGGGTGAGTTCTCTGAAGATGCTATTTTGATCTCCAGAGAGATTAGGGATTGTAAGGATGGGTTTGATGCCACAACTGAGAAATTTCTCAGGCAATTTCGAGGGAAATTGGATGAAAAGATGGTGACCGAAGTGTTGAGACTTGTAGGAGTTCCTGAATTTGCCGTCAAGTTTTTCGTCTGGGCTGGGCGACAGATTGGGTATTCGCATACTGGTCGAACTTATGATGCATTGATTGAAAGTTTGAGTTTTGAGAAGGAAAGTAGAGTTCCTGATCACTTCCTGAGAGAAATCGGTGAGGATGATAGAGAAGTGCTTGGGAAATTGCTTAATGTTCTGGTTCGGAGGTGTTGCAAGAATGGGTTTTGGAATGAGGCGTTAGAGGAGCTTGGAAGGCTTAAGGATTTTGGTTACAAGCCATCAAAGACAACATATAATGCTTTGATTCTGGTTTTCTTGAATGCAGACCGACTCGATTCGGCTTTTTTGGTTCATAGGGAGATGTCCGAGCTAGGATTTTGCATGGACAGGTTTACGATGGGCTGTTTTGCACGCTCCCTGTGCAAGGGAGGGAGGTGGGTGGAGGCTCTTAATATCATAGAGCAGGAAGATTTTACTCTGGACACTGTTTTGTGCACACAAATGATTGGTGGACTACTGGAAGCTTCTCTTTTTGAGGAAGCAATATCTTTTCTACATAGGATGCGGTCAAATTCTTATGTTCCAAATGTTGTGACCTATAGGACGTTGCTTTCAGGGTTTTTGAAGAAAAAACAGCTTGGCTGGTGTAAAAGAATCATCAATATGATGATGAAAGAGGGCTGCAATCCCAATGTGGCATTGTTTAATTCCCTTGTTCATGCATATTGCAGTTCTGGGGATTATGTCTATGCGTATAAGTTGTTGAAAAAGATGGTTTCTTGTGGTTGTCAGCCAGGTTATGTGACATACAACATCTTGATGGGAGGAATTTGTGGAAATGAGGAGTTGCCAAACCCTAATGTACTGAATTTGGCAGAGAAGACTTATGGGGAAATGCTGTGTGCTGGAGTTGTGCTTAATAAGGTGAATGTTGGTAACTTTGCACGGTGCATGTGTGCTGTGGGGAAGTTTGACAAGGCATTTGAGGTTATTAAGCTGATGATCAGTAAGGGGTTTGTTCCCGATTCTAGTACATATACAAAGGTGATTAGTTTATTTTGTCAAGCTGATAAAGTAGAGAAGGCTTTTCTTTTGTTTGAAGAAATGAAGAGGAACCATGTTACTCCTGATGTTTACACATATACTATTCTGATAGACAGTTTTTGCAAGGTTGGACTTATTCAGCAAGCTCGCAGTTTGTTTGATGAAATGATAAGAAATGATTGTAATCCAAATGTTGTGACGTGCACTGCACTTATACATGCTTATCTTAAAGCAAAGTGCTTGTCTGAAGCAAGTGAAATTTTTGACAAAATGGTTGGTATGGGTTGCCTTCCAAATGTTGTAACATATAGTGCTTTGATTGATGGTCTCTGCAAGGCTGGTCAGATAGACAAGGCTTGCTCTATCTATGCCAAAATGAGAGGAACTTGTAAGGAGAAAGACACCAATATTGAAGGCAGGGATACCAAATCATATTTTGATGGTGGTAATACTGATCTCATAACGCCTAATGTTTTCACCTATGGGGCATTGGTTGATGGCTTATGTAAAGCTCATAAAGTAGTTGAAGCTCGTAATTTACTGCAGGCAATGTCATCTTCTGGCTGGGAACCAAACCATGTTATTTATGATGCTCTTATTGATGGTTTCTGCAAGGCTGGGAAGCTAGATGAGGCACAAGAGATATTTCTGAGAATGTCCGAGCATGGGTATACTCCCAATGTGTATACATACAGCTCGTTGATTGATAAATTGTTCAAGGATAAAAGACTTGACCTTGCTTTGAAGGTCCTCTCTAAAATGTTAGAGAACTCTTGTGCTCCTAATGTCATTACTTATACAGAGATGATTGATGGTCTGTGTAAAGTAGGGAAAACAGATGAGGCTTACAAGCTTCTTGTGATGATGGAGGAGAAAGGATGTAGGCCAAATGTTGTGACTTATACTGCCATTATTGATGGTTTTGGAAAGGCAAATAAAGTTGTCACCTGCATCGAACTTTTTAGGAAAATGATCAGCAAAGGTTGCTCCCCAAATTTTATCACCTATAGAGTTTTGATAAACCACTGTTGCTCTGTTGGCTTTCTGGATGAGGCCCATAATTTTTTGGAAGAGATGAAACAGACATACTGGCCAAGACATTTATCAAGCTATCGAAATGTGATTCATGGGTTCAGCAGGAAATTTATAGTCTCACTTGGACTCTTGGAAGAAATATCAGAGCATAACGCAGTGCCAATTGCTTCTGCTTATAGATTACTCATTCATAGTTTTTCTAAAGCTAGTAGGCTGGAGACAGCCCTTGAATTGCATGAAGAAATAAAGAGAAGTTCCTGTGCAGCTTCCATCAGCTTAGACATGTACTCTTCTTTAATCGAAGGCCTTTGTCTAGCATCCAACGTCGAGAAAGCATTTCAATTATACAGCGAGATGACAAGTAGAGGTCATGTCCCCAAGCTGGACATCCTTTTTTACCTTGTTAAGGGTCTGCTAAGAGTGAACAAATGGGATGAAGCATTCCAACTTTCCTATATCATCTGCAATATGGTCAGTAATTTGTTCCTCCTCTTCCAACATTTTGCTGTATATCTGCAAGTAATTTGGTGTATCTAGCTTTACCTGACATACTTTACAGTTTTCTTTTATTTCTTTGGAAACTATGTTCATCTTCCACTTCCACTTCTTGGATATTTGATTGCTTCTAGGGCTTACCATTGAATAAGGACAGAAAACATCTCATTGGACCATTCTTTACTTCTCTCTGTCTAAATACGATAGCTTTTCTCTTATCCTCTCAGGTTTTTCACTACCTCTGAAACTATAATTTCAGATTGAAGATTGTTAGGAAGTCAATCAGTTCACAGAACCTTTTTTTTTCTTTGGTAAAATTGATTTTTTAGCGAAACCGGCAACAAGGCCCATTACATGAGTTGCAGGGCTGGGTTCTACATTAGAATCATGGTCATGAAGACAATCCAGAGCCCATTTGGTGGCAATCACCTGCTTCAGCGAACTCTGTTTGGGACAATAGCAGTACATTATTGGTACAGCCTGTAGTGTGGGCAATTAAAACCTACTAGAAAAACATAGCATACAACAAAGCAGAGCATAAGAGAGCTTATGACCTTCAGGTTGCCAGTGCCATGGTTATGCTGAGCAGAGAGTTAGAAACTATAACTAACCCCATCTTGTTATAAAGGAGCTTATTGTTTAGCGCCAGGATCTCCATTTCCAATGCTTTTTAGTCTAGAAATTACACAGCCTAACACTTGCTCAACTGAGTTAACATGATCTATCTTCAATTATGTTGTTCTTTCTTTCATATGCATTTTTATTGGACTTGTGGTCTACAACAATGATCATGAGGTTTCGTTCCTCAAGCTTAGCTTATTGTAGGGTATTGTCTGGCACAAAGAAGAGATCGATGGGAGCTAGAATTGTTCTCCAGTGATGTCCTCTTGTGTCTAATAATGAGTTATGTTGGTTGGTTAATGGCGGTCCTCTTCTGTCACATAATGATGCTTCAGGGTTGACTGATTCAATCATCCACCATTAACAAAGAGGGACATTTGATAATATCTATTTACCAGAGGGCGACACTTGTTCAAGTATTTCGGAACCCACTACCTGATGTCAAGCTCTGACCCATCTATAAAATCTTCTGGGCAACTGCTGCTTTCATTTTGAGCTGGTATGAACTTTTTTCAACAAACTTCTACCACCAGCTTAAGAAAAGGTTTCACTGACATTTTCAGTTTATGATTCTCTTCAGCTTATGCAAGTGCAAACCTGTTTGCATTGTTCAACTGTACATCATTGTTATTATACATGATAATCCATCTTTACATTACATTAGTAAATTCTTATATAGCTCTATTGAAATTTCCTTTATCATTCTCCCACACCATAATAATTTATAACTTACATATACTCATTTTTTCTTGCCTTTTAAGAGGAAGCCATTGCAGCCGAGCTTCTCAGTGAAGGATATATGACTGGATGGAAGCAAATTGTTTATCTACTGATAATCATCTAGACTTACATTGGATTCATTATTTGGATAATTCTCTGCTGTCACCTTACCACAGCAATTTTCAAGGTTGTGAAGTGATGATGGTTGTGATATGTGGTCCCTTCGAGATTTCATCTTTGATTCTGATTAATCTCCCATATATCTGAGCAACTTATATGTGAAGACACCGAGGAATGCTTTATGCATGGAAGGAAGAGCCTCGTTCTCCATGGCATGCCCAAGGAATGATGGAGTATGAGAATTTATGTAGGAAACTTGTTGCAAGTAATTAAATCATGATGATTTCATCTCGGATGTATTGAAGTACATCTTCTACTTCTAGTACTAAAATCTCTACATGTCAAACAACTGTGACACATAAGGCAAACCAATTTGCAGACCACAGCTATATTTGGTAGATGGGAAAAGTTTGTGTGGTGTTGGGAGCTGATTTCACAATAGACAGCTATTCTATTGTTCTTGGCCTACTTCTTGGTCTGAGAGATTTCTGTACAAGAGCAAAACAAAAAGAGCCAAATTTGTGGCTAATGTGCTGTGTATGCATCATGTTGTAAGGGTTCCATCAGCATAATATACATGAAATTTGTGTTTGTGAGCTCTAATTATTTGCGCTGTTAATGATTACTGGAGTTGTTTTGATTGGTATAATGCTCCTATTCTGAAGGGATTTGTATACATAGCATGCAATGAATGGCTGTAATCGCATATAATACCATCATATCCTCTTCTTTGTTGTGCTGGGAAGTAGATTGATCATTTTCTACATTTTGGAACAATGTAATAATCTGTTGTAATTAATCTAGGGTTAATCAGAGGAGTTCTTTGGATAACGCAAAAAGAAAATTTAGAAATTGCAAACGGAAGGGCTTAGTTGTAATTACAGTACCTTCTAGGGGTTATTTGCAGATATTCCATTTCACAAGGGGTGATTTACCGATCTATCATCCAAACACCAAAATTTAATTAGACTAATATTATCTAATTTAATTAAATTATAAATGAAAAATAACTAAAATGTCCTTGTGCATCTTGCTCGTTCGAGCTTGTCGTCCGAGCTGCCAACGTGAGCTTGCCTGGCACGCCGTACCTCACTGGAGACGACAGAGTTGACGACGAGAACGGAAACACATTTAAAGAAAAAGTTGAGTGTAAAATGGTACAGAAAAAATTTGAATTATTCGCTAGTCAGATCAGTAATCAAATAAAATTTACTTAACCGTATTATCTTTTTACATTTTAATCCTTCTTTTAATCTTGACTTTGAGTTTGATCACCAACCAAACGGCCCTAAGCCATCAGCGATTTCAGTGCTGATTTTAAGGCGAACGAACGGCCAATAACTAACCAGGTGTTGCGACGTTGCATATGAGTTTTATTAATCTGGAGGCACATGGACGGACAGAAATAAAGCCAACTTTAGACGGCGGAAATACGGAAGAAGAATTCATAATATGGGGGCAAATAAGTAAGGAGAGCAGCATCTCGAGTCCATTCTCTTCTCTCCGTTCCAAAACACTAAAATTTTCGAGGTATGTATTTCAATTTACTCGATTCAATGATCTCTCGATGCTCCACAATTGGGGGTTTTTTTGATGCTTTCTGTGGATTATTCTTCTCGTATCATTTCAATTTGGTGCCTTGAACTGGCGAATTTTGTCCTGTATATTGGATTTAGGTCTCTAGGCGTAATTTTTCCATGTGCAAGGCGATAATCGGAGATTCTTTTGATCGTACTGGTTTAGTTTTGATAAAAATTGCTTTCAAAGACGAGGGTCTGAAGGGTTTGTGCTTAATGTTTGAGATATATTATGACGGGACGTCTCACCAGTTAATGGTAGATTAGAAATAGGAATATTTATTTTTAATCAGTCTAATTCCCTAATACAGTCAGAATACAGTTGCTATTTTTTTTTTTTCCAAAACTGGGACATATTCCTTGTACATTATGGTTGAATTTCCCTCTGAATAAGTTTGTTGAAGTTCTTGAAATCCGATTCTGGTATGTGAACCTAGCTTAAGTTGCAATAGGTTTCGTTCTTTGAGTTGGTTAATGCAAAAACACATTTTTTGTGCTTTTGTGTTGATTTGGTGTTCAGTGTAGTATGAGTTGATTTCTTTAGTGTTTCTTTGTAGCTTATCTGTTATTTTAGCTGGCATCACATCCTTAAATAAACATCTTCTTTGTCTGAGTACAGATGGAAGGACCCACTTCTTCATTTGAATACGAAGGTTCAATTGCTGATGCAATTAATGCGTAGAAACTTTTTGTGGTCTACATTTCAGGTGGAATACATTCTTTCATATTTAGCATTTTGTTCCTTTTCTTGTTTCACTGGCCCATTAACTTATGGTGAGATTTAATTCTGTGGTTGAGGAAATGATATTGATGAGCACCTTGTCTGATTAGGTTTTTAGTTTTGCTTCTTCTTTCTGATAGTGAATGCAATGCATTTTTTTCATCTTGAACTCCAAAATAACGGGCTCCATTTTGGCTGTTTTTACTTGACAACCAGTTAGCATAAATGAGAGGAATTATGGTTTTTTTTTCTGGTATTATTGTAGAAGTTTACTTGTCTCTTTTCATGCTCTTTTCATGCGGCATGATTCTGATGTTACATTTTCAGGTCAAAATGAAAGCTTAATCCACTTAACTGAATCAACTTGGGTGGATCTGAGGGTGAGTTTGCTTTTTTAAACAATCTTATTTGTGGGATATCTGTTTTCTGACCTAGTGTTGACTCTTTTCCTGGATATGAACAATGATCAGGTTGCAGAATCAACAATTCTTGCATCTCAAGCAAGGAAGTATCGAGGCATCACAGTTCTCTGCAATTTGTATCCTCTGGCTTGCAGACTTTTCATGAATATTGAAAACAAGTGTTTGCTCAAATAGTAACCTTTTCATGTGCGTATTGCTTCATCTAGGATTTAATTTTAGGGTCTCATCTTTGATCTTTTCCTTCTGTTTCTATGTTCTGGTTCGTATGAGAAAAGTTGGGATTATTTGTAAGTAATGCTAAAGTGATCCAAACTATTCAGGACTTGTTACCTGCAAAGCAATACTGAAACTAATATATTTACAAATAAATAAACAAATGATTATGTCTGTGTCAAGGTTCTTTTCAGTTTTGACAAATCTTTAGTAGTGCCTGTTAGGCATTTTTGATAGTTTCATCTTTTAGAATGAATGTCTGCTCAACATTTTATCTTCCAGGTATGCAACATGATTGAATAGTCATTCTTTGCTTGCAATTGTGGATAGAAAGATAAGCTGCGTTTTGTTTTCAGCCATTATTGATTGGGTGTGAGTGGGCTGACCTAGTTGGGGCTTAGTTGCAGTCTTGTAGTACAAACCCAAATCGTAAATTTAGCCTGACCTGTTCTTGGATAGAAAAGATGCAGTGTCCTGGCCCTATTACTACCTGGAAAATTCATGAATATGGACCAGGCTTGGGCATGATGCAGCTGGCTCAATTCAAACATGGGTTAAAACCTTAACAATCCTGGCCTGGTTTGACAGTCCTTGGTCCAGCCCAGTCCAACCTGTTTACCATTCTGTTTTGGCAGGGATGCTACTGATTCAACATCAAAGTTCTCCTCATTGGAAACAGTGTATAAGTTTTGGATGCACAATACATCTTTCTTACATTTTCATGCCATTTACCTGTTGGTAGTACATTACAAACCCTCTTGTAGACTAGTAATTTCATTGGTCAAGAACTATGTTATATGTCCTTATAAATGCTCATAATTACCAGACACAAGTAGTTCAATTATTCTGTATGATTTATCCTAAACTATTGTTAGCCTTACATGACCTTGGTATTTGACCCACAACACTCTGCCCCAAGTATAACTGCTATTGGATACAATGGCATTATTCTGTGGAAGCATGGTAACTTTTCTACATATATTAGTCTGAATCATTTAGATATTGCATGTGAATCTATCATGACACGTGTAGCCTTTTCCTCTTTATTTTTTGAATGTTCTCAGATGGTTTTGTCAATGCTGATAATTTTGTGGATAATATTGAGAAGGCTTGGGCAGCCCTCCATCTGCAGGTGTACTATCATGTTGAATTTCTATCTTTTTAAACCTTTAATGGGCATATATGCCCAAAACACCTCACAATACGTGCTATCATCCAATGGAATTATATGTGAGCAATATTGTCCATATGAGGGTGCAACTGCAACTCTTGTGGCTGCAGCAGTTGCCTTGAGGAGACCTGAATCTTCAAATTCATCATCTCCTAGTACCAGTCCATTTGAGCAAGGGACTTCATCAAACCTGGACATTTCATCAGCAGCAGCAGATGAATCCTCTTCTAGTTTTGGAGATAAATCTTCAACCGTTCATAGGGAATTAGTGAGTTGGGAAACGGGTGAACAGAAATCTGATTTACAGATGGTGCATTATTCATCTACCACTAATGAAGTTGTTATTGTCATATATTCTGTTTCCTTATGTGTGCTAATATTTGGTGCCTATATCTGCACCAGAAAGATGCTGAACCTGGTGAAGGGACCTTGTCTCCTTCAATTGGTACCCCTGATGCTAAGGTTAACTGGGAAGGACAACCAGATTCAAGTAGTGGAACAGGTAACCAAGCAGATAATCATATCACCACCGCTGATAGCTCCACGACCTTGAATGATTCTGATGGTTTTACTAAAACACACATTACTCCTGATGAGGATCTTGTTGAACATGCTACTCCAAATTCAGCTGGAAAGATGCCTAGTGGCCCATTACATCCTCAAGGAACATCTGGAGTGATTCTTGATGAAATTGAAGGAAAAACGCAAGTAAGCACCAACAAGTTCAATGACTCTAAAAATGTTGGGAAGGCAAATGAAGTTCATCTCAACATTCGGCTACTTGATGGTTCCAATCTCCAAACAAAATTTTCCTTCTCAGATTCCTTAAGATTGGTGAAAGAATATGTGGATGAAAACCAAAATTATGCTACGGGCCCTTATGATTTAGCCATTCCTTACCCTTACAAAGTATTTAATGAACTAGGTATAAGCTGAATTTCATCCAAAAGCCATTTAATTTAGATCAGTTTCAATTATGGCATTTCAAACTGATGCATACAGATATGGAGATAGCTTTATCTGAACTGGGTTTTACCAGTCGGCAGGCATTAATAGTAGTCCCTCATCGTCAGGTCACTTGGCCTTGGAGAAGCCAGTCATCAGATAGTGCTGTACGAGCAACTGATTCAACCAGGACTAGTGAAGGATGTTTTGGATTTCTGAAGAGGGTTTTATTTTATGCGAATCCATTTTCATACATTGGTGGCAACACTGTGTTTATCAAGTTCACAAACAGCCACAAATGATAGTTCATGGCAATACAGTGAATCTCTTCTTGTTCTTCCAATGCAATTAGTATTGATTAAGAAGTTTCTCAGAAGAATCTTTGCCTTGAAATTTAGTCTCCTTACTTTGCCGTGTTCCTAGACATTCAACTTTTTGCATTTTCTATTCTTTTACTGAATCATTTGGAGTCTTGTTTGTTTGTATAGGTCCCAATCCTGCACTTCAAGAACAATTGGCTGGGGCTAGGTTGTCCCACCACCCATATTCCCCAAATAACCAGCGTGATAATGCTAGCAACATGAGAACATCCAAACGACCATATGGGAGCAATATCCATATTCTGAGACATGATGAAGATGAAGATCCATCTGGTGACAAACACTTTCTGGAATGGAAACTCAACTCAATATGGAGGTAATGACCGGTAGGGGGAGGCCAAACTGCTTAAGTTCAAACAATCGCCCATTGGAGGGAATCACGGGCTTTGCTTGACTTGGTGAATCCATATAATGAAAGCCCATATGGGAAACCAAATCCACACACTTGTAATATGCAATTTCTTGCATCAAACTGACTGTGAAAAGACTGTTCATTTTCTTCAGCCTAAAGTGATGTAAAATGGATGCTTGATCAGAATGATGCCAGTTTGTTCAGAGAAAGATAGTCTTTCTCTGAATTCTATAAATAAGCTCTCATATTTATATCACCACCCATTCTACTTTGAAAATAGTTTAGTTTGTTTCTGAATCTCAGGACTCTTTGCTGTGGGACCAGATTTTATGCTGTTGTACTTGCTTAGTGATGCTAACTAACTTCAACCTCTTCTGTTGCTGCAGAAAAATTGTTTTTCCTAATTTGTTTGTGAAATTTTTTTTTCTGAAGCTAGTTTATTATCTTATATCTCTGTCCCATGCTGTGTGGCTTTTCTTGGTATTAATTTGTTCCAGTATCAGCAATAGAGCAGGCAACAAACCTTAGCATTGGATTCAGTTGTCTTATTTGTTATGATGACCTGGTTTTATGGCCCAAATCCATGTTACCAAGCCAGGATAAAATTATGTTAGTGAATGTTTGCTGCCATCTCATCATTCTGGATGATGTTATGCTGCTTTAGGTTTCTTAATGTGCTTGCTAATTTGTAGTCTACAAGGAACTCTACAGGGCTACCTTGGAATGCAGCTATAATTGGTATTCACAGTAGGTCTTGACTAAAGTATGATGATCTTGTGTGCTTCTCATGGAATGAAATGTGGGAAAATGTTCTTGTTGTTCTTTATTGCTTCAGCTGCATCAGATGTAGCTTTCGCTACATGTTCAGAATCTGTTACTTTTCATTGAAAACACTTGGACGTAAAGTGTGATTGCTTTTCTTGGAAAAATTCATAGCATGGATTTGATTTGTGCCTTTTCTTGATAAAGATCTCAGTTCTAAAGCAATTGTGGTTCTTTTAACATATCGTTGCCACCATCCAATGTAGTTCTTCTCATAGATTTGAATCTAGTCAAAGTGCTATCTTGTTTAATATGCCTGGATTTATTTAGGCATATCAGAAAAGCCATTACAGGATATTGAGAATCTAGCCAACTTTTACTAATAGAGAGCTAGATTAGATATTGCAGATAAAAGTACATTATATCAAAAACATTGTGTTGTCCTGTGACTTTGATTCTTGTTGTCATGGCATCCATCCACTTAGCGCCTGGTACCTTTCATCATCCAAAATTGTAGATAAGTTTATCCACTTTTGCCAACTTATCCTGTTACCTGATGCTTTGGTTTCAACTTTTTCTCTCATTTGTCTACTTTGATTTTGATTTTTTTTTTGCCTTTTTTATATTTTGACAAGTAGAAGTTAGCGAATATGATTTACCTTCTGCCACCACAGCCATTCTCCCTCTGGCAATTGAAGTACATTGCAGCAACAGGAGGGCCAAGGTTGTAGAGAGCGGCAAAGTCTCTGGCGTTAAAGTTCTGCCGCCATCCAGGCGCGTACACAGTCTGGCGGATGTCTTGCTGGAAGAGCACAAAGACAACGCGGTGAATCCCTGCAGTCGGCCTCGGGTTCTCATAGCTGACTACTTCATTCCCTGGAACAAGCAGTATGTTATTCTAACTTTTGAGCACTTTTTGATGCAACTGCAACTATGTCTTATGGGAAGCATTTTGCATAGCATGCACTTACCGAACCTTGAATTTGTAGATTCTGGGATGTCTGTCACCAACCTAAAATGCCAGCCAATAGAGGATTAACAGTAAATAAAGCAAGTACTTAAGAAAATAAATAAATCATTTGAGTTAAATTACTTTTTTGGGGTCTTTTGAAGAAGCATGGTGTGATAATTTTATAAAATTGGAAGAAAAGTAAGAAACCTATGGAAGGGTAGAAAAGGAAAAAAAAACAGAGAAACATGTGTGACATACTAGTACATAGGATTATTTCAGAGACTCACCAATGTAGGTACTCTCTGTGAGTTGGATTGCTGGGGCTTGGAGCATCTGGGTCTAACATAACCTTGAGTAAAATTTAGATCAGATACTCTTCACAATGAAAAATTCACGAGATAGACTGAAACATAGACCAATAATTAAGCTAAGGGCCCATATATTTTACATATATGCCACTTGAAATTGCACCAAATATAACCTAAGTATAGTTAAAATAGAGTTTTGCATGGGTTATTCATGCAGAAAGTTCTATGAAGGGTTAGTATCCAATTCTGGAATTATAAGATTGTCTATATGCCATAATACCCCTAAAGCAAAGCTATACATGTAAGAATTGAGCTCTAATATTTCTAGTCAATTAACCTCACCCAAGTGAGCTACACTTACAAGAGTGTAGAGCTTCCTCATATCATAGCCGCCAATCTCAACCCTTGGCTCATTGACAATTGCAGATGGCTTGAGCTCTGATCCATTAGTGACTTCCTTGTTGTTATATATCACCCTCAGTGATGCTGACCGGGTAAACTGGTCCAAGACATCTCCAATGACTCCGCCAACGACCAAGGGATCCCTGTCCAAGTTCCTCCACATGATGATCTAACTGATTTGAGTGCTAAACAGCCCTAAAAGTCCTTGTTTGATGGTACTAAGAGCATTCTAGTGCTTATATAGAGGCTGAGATGGTGACTAATGTGTGTACCATGGCAGGAAAACTAGTCAGAATCTAGCTTTGGCCAATTGAGTAAGCCTTGTGTAGCCATCAATGGAAATGTAAGGGTCTTTCCTCACCCTTTGGTTGGCAGAAGAGCTAATCCTTTTGTGAATTGAATGCCACGTAGGTGAATAATATCACATATGTATTTTCTTCTTATATTCTCAAAGATCTCTAGGAACCTTTGAATGATACGTGGTAATATGGATGTGGCATATATTTTCTTTCAGGTTCTTTGCTTCCATACCCTTCCTATATTATGAAATTGCATGGACACCACTGCATTTGGTTGCATATATAATCACCATGAAACTATATTATTTACATATATATACTCATTTAGGTTTTGCAAATATATCGATGCTTGCATTTTCTGTTTTTCTGAATTGGAGACTTGATGGAGTCGTGCAAAAATTCTGGTACTACTTTGCACATAAGCCTCTCTGAAAATGATTTATGCCTTTCTAGATAAGTTTCGGAAAACGATGTCATATAAGTATGTGGTTTGCATGGACATATAGGAAAAATATTAGGAAGAAAAACCATTAGTTTCAAATAAAGACCAAGCATAGATGTGACTTTGCAAACATTAGGGTATAATGCAAACACTGTGATTTTGTGGGGGTATATATGCAAATGCTGATTATGTAAGGATGTATTTGCAAAATTTGTATAAAAGAATAGTAAACGTAAGCGGATGATTTGGTATTAGCGAATTTTGAATGGGCCAGGGAGTGATGCTAAATTGCCAAATCTTTGAGGGCTCATGGAATTATCCTTTATTTAGAATCTTGACTATCTTCACTCATTGGAGCTTTTTTTGAGATTATTAAGCACAAGGGAAGCTCCTCCTTATTTTCGGCGAGAATCAAGCCAAGTGGCGAAGAGATTTGGCATGAGAAGCAAGAAGTTTATATATATGTATGTTTATATGCAGCTGTAGGAGGATTCCCAAATTAGGGGTGACATCACGAAGATGAGTTTATAGTTTCATGCATTGAGATTTTGCTTGTTTTGTTTATTGTGTAATTAGTCATAGTATCGGGTGCCTTTCACTAATTTTATGCAAAAATGATTTATAGTATCAGGTACCATACTTTGTAGGAAGGTTTAGGAACAAAAGATGATTATATAGGTTTACTATTCCTAGACAAAAATGGATTAGCATAAGGTGGTTTAGCAAGTAATCCATCAGTTAGTTATTACTTCAGATCAAAAAGGAGCTCGAAATATTTGGAATGTATATTGATCGTTAATGTTTCTTTGCTGAGAAACCATTAACATGAAATTTTTTATTATTTTTCGAACATCCTGTCAGGAGATTTTTTCATCCTTAGTTCTAAGCAAAGGGTGTTAATTCTGCATAGGCACATAACACTTTTCCTTTTAAATGCTTTTGCATTGCATCCTTTCTGTTCTATTGACATTACTTTTAAGTGATATGATCTTGTAAATCATTAAAAATCAATCATCTTCCCTTGTTCCAAAACGAAACTGTGGTGAAGGTATTGGAGAAGAGAAAGGGACCACCTGAGCACCTATTTGTTCTTACATTCTCCAGTGCCAAAATTTGGAATCACATTCCATTGAAAGAATCTGCAATTCAGAGGGAGGTGTTCATTGATAATTTATGAATCTATAATTTCCACTAAATAACAATTTATAATTCCTTGGTTTTCAAAGTCTGGTGGCTCCATCATTTTGGTTCATGATGCTTTCCTTTCCCCTGTTGGCTGGCTTTTGAATTTCTTTTGTTGTCTTTGTTGACCGAGCAGGTCTCACTCTGGTCAATCCCAGTGCAAACTGCTACAGATTGCGGCAGTGAATGCATAGCAAGTGGAGAAGAAGGTATTTTTTGGGTTCCTCTTTTTTGTTTGCTTTTTTTGCACGGTTAATTCTCTAATGTTTCGAAGATGACATATTCCTTTAGACTTGAGGAAAAAGAAAAAAGGGCCTTCATTGGGATATTTAATTATGAAAAATTTGGGAAGCTGTTTGCAAATATTCAAGATTATAGGGACTGATTTGCAAATATCCGATCTGGATAATCTGAACTCTAAATCTATTATTTTATTTTTATTTTTTATGGCATAGCTCCTCGAAAAATATGATATTCAGGGGTTACTCCTTGACATTTTGAAATTATCCATGATTTATTTTCACTTTTTATCAATTGAGAATGGGAATAATCGTTGTTTAAAGTGAAAAGACAGGGTTATAAATAATTTTCGGAAAATATTTTTTCTTAATCGATTAATAAGACATACAATTACAATCATTGTAATTAGCATAAATTGCTACTGATACAAAATTTCTGTGTTTTTCTCTGTAGTAACATGAATAACTTATTTTTCTATGTTTTAATTACAATTTAGATTTACTTTATGTTCTATTTTTTATCTCAAACAAAAATTTGCATCTGTTTTTTGCCTTTTTTTTTATTTTATTTTTTTACATGGTTTGTTTGCATTTTATAAAGAATTCAAAGCCGCAAAATAGTGATTTGACAATAATACCCTCTTGAAACATCAACATCTCTTACCCATAAACTTATTAAATGTGTCAGCTGACCCAACCGTGTTACCTAATCCAAACATCGAATTTTCTCGCGATTATTTTTTTTTCCTCACAATTAAATAACTGAATTAATTAACAGATGATAACTACATTTTACATTTTTGTTGCATTTTAATTTAATAAAACTCGACGATTCCGTGTTCGATTTGTTAAAAATTGCACCGAAAAAGCGGAAGGTCGGCGTCATGCTTTATACGTGCTTCGCTGTCCTCCTCGCCTCGAATGATTCCCTTCTTCGCCGCCCTCCTCCTCCTCCTCCTCCTCCCCTCCTCCTCCACCATCCCAAACCCAGCCACCGTTCGCCTCCGTTCCTCCTCCCAAACCCAAGGTATGCTCCCGAATTCTCTTTTTTACCGCTAGGATCTCGCCCAAAATTCTCCCCTTTCCCCCCGATTTTGGCTCCGGTACGGCAGCCCTCTGATTGGATTAGGGCCGCATCGAGGTATCTGGCGGTTTGGCTGACAACGACCTCCGCCGAATCGGTCCCGTCCTCTGTGGCGGCGCCTCGATTCGAATTCGTCAATCACGTTTAGGGATTTCTTTGGTTCTTCTTCTTCTTCTTTTTTTTTTATTTTTTAACTGAGTTGTTTGCCGTCGCTTTTTGAATTCGAGGGGAGATTTGGCGTGCTTGAGAGACTGTGTGTCTTTTTCCCTCGGATTGTTATTTGAGAATATTTGCCTTGTTGCTGCTGTTGCTTCTGCTTCTGTTCTTTAATTCTGGAGATTTGCGGGCTTTATTCGGTTTCTGGATGAGAGAAGCCAATCAATCCTTTCTATTGGTGGGATTTGATTTAGTTTTTTGTTATTCCCTACCCAACTTGCCTCCTTGATATGTGTTGTCTAGATGCAACGTGCGCGATTTCTGTCGTTTATATCTTAACAAGTAGCTGGATATGGCATGTCATGATTAGCAGGTTACTTGTGTTGAATGGATATCATTATGGTTGAAAAAGGTATTTGTGGGAATTTGTATCTGTTGCATTGAAGAATATAACAACTCACAGTCATATTCATTCAAATTAGCCTGTTTTGATGTGGAATTGTTTGTAGTGAGACAGCTGGAAAGTAACAAGTTGCAGGTTTTAGTTCTTCTGAATTGATTTGGAAAGAATTCTGACAGGTTTTAATTGACAATCCTAACACACTGATTTATCATATCCCTGAAACTGAATTGCTTGATGTTGAGCTCAAATTTTAAAATGGTTCGTAGTGTAATGGACCACCTTACATTGTACAGGTGTCTACACTTTCCTGTACTCACTTTGCATCTGAGTCATTGTGCGCCAGATACAATAATTTATAATGACAGATAAGATGCGTCGGTGTTTGTGCTGCTTTAGACAAGTGGATGAGCCCAGACAGTCAGTTGACGATGAGCCAAAATACAACAAAAGCTATCCAGATGGTCTGATTACATCTTTGTCTTCTCATAATGTCTACATAGTTGCATGTTTCTTGTTCTCAGATTTTTATAGTTTTAGATCCTTCAGTTACCCAGAATGAGATGGTGCTTAATATTGCTTACAATCTTAGCAAAGTCATCGAATCATAGGAAACTTACTTCAGCACAATCTGCACTGGGATTATTGAGTCTAATGCAATGAGTACTGCTGTCATATCTGTTACTACAGAAAAATACTTCTATAATTGTTGCCACCAAAGATAAATGCAGGTTTATTAGTTCACAGTCTTAAGTATGTTCAAAGAAATAACCTAGTGTTGTAGATATTGATACAAATGCAATCTCGTACTGTACTGCTTCTCTTGCAAGGTTTTCTGGAGTACAACAATTTGATAATTCTTACTGAAGATATGAAGTTGAAAAAAGAAACTTGTTTACATTCATGCCTTAGACTTCCTGACTGCAGGTCTTCTATAGAGATCTTAAGACCCACGTCTGAAAGTGTTAGGCTTTTTCCAGTCACCAAGCAACAAGGCATTGTTTTCTGATCTCTACTTGTTGGGCATACATTTATCGATTCAGGTTTAGTTAGGCACATTTGTTGGTGGACATGATTTGATCTTTCTTATGCGGATGGCAAAATTTGATCCAACCTGATAACTTCATCACATCTGCTTTGGACTGCATATGAGTAATACGCTTTATAAATTAGGTTTTTTTTTATCTTATTTAAAGGGGATCTGGTGCAACTTAGGTTGTTGTCGTATTGTATACCATGTTAATGAGAGGTTGGATGACAGTCTCGAGACAATTGCAGTGAAAAATTGGAATCCTCTATGATTATCAAGTTTTAAGATGATGTTAATGTAAAGCTTAGCAAACATAAACATACCCACAACAATCCATGAGAAGAGTGATTTTGATGGTAAATTCTGCATCTAGTGCCAGGTGCTTTTGTTCATGTTAATTCTACTATTTTTTTCAATGTCTTCCAGGGTCCCAAAAAGGTTCAAAGCTATCTTCTGGGGCCAAAAGTGAACCTCCAAAGGCACCACCGACTATTGAAGTGCCTGTGCTTTCTTTGGATGAATTGAAGGAGAAGACAGATAATTTCAGCTCTAAATCCTTGGTTGGCGAAGGATCATATGGAAGAGTATATTTTGCTGCTTTAGAAGATGGGAAACAAGTAGCGATAAAAAAGCTTGATGCAGCCTCAGAGCCAGAGCCCAACAATGAGTTTTTGACACAGGTACCATCAAAATACATTTATATTTGTTTTCCTTGCAATTCTGTCATAGTTTTGGAGTATAATGCAAAAACTGGTTCCATTGGCTAGTGAGAGTTGACCATCATGTTGTCTCACATTAGGTCGCTATGGTATCAAGATTGAAGCATGAAAATTTTGTTGAACTTCTGGGGTATTCTGTGGAAGGAAATCTTCGTCTATTAGCTTATGAGTTTGCCACCATGGGCTCTTTGCACGATGTTTTGCATGGTAGGTTATATTACCTTCTAGCTTGCACACACTTATTCCTGCTTTTCTGTGATAAATTTTTTGTATTTACCATTTTGTTATCATCTCATATATGAAAATACAGGAAGGAAAGGAGTGCAAGGTGCACAACCTGGACCTGTGCTCAGTTGGATGCAGCGAGTAAGAATCGCAATTAATGCAGCAAAAGGGTTAGAGTATCTTCATGAGAAGGTTCAGCCTTCAATAATACATCGAGATATCAGATCAAGCAATGTTCTTTTATTTGAGGATTTCAAAGCGAAGATTGCAGACTTTAATCTTTCAAATCAGTCTCCTGACATGGCAGCTCGTCTCCATTCTACTCGTGTATTGGGGACATTTGGTTATCATGCACCAGAGTAATTATGCAAAGCCCTTAGATTTTAGAAACAGTTATTTGTATATTTTTATTTTATGATCGGCTATATGTTGCAACTTGTCTTTCAAATGCTGTTTTTTCTAGAGTTTGCTCATTAGATGTATGCTATCAGACAAAGATTCTAAAACAAAGAAGTAGTGAGATGGAAGGATTTCTCTGCTGCTAGTTTGGGGACTTGGACACTAGGGCTTGTATTGATTTTGTGTTGTGAGAATTTATTTAGTTTTTATTCAGAAGACTTTGTAAGAAACTTCCTTTTCTTCATAATTCGGTGATTTTATATCCAGAAACCACAGTATGTAGCCTTCTGTATATTAGGACAAAGTAATAGATTTTATTTATTTATTCATTTATTTATTTCTTCTTCTTTGAACCTGAAACTGTTTCAATGTGATTTTTTTACTGTACTGGTAACATTTGTAGTTTGAAATGACATATTCTACTTGTATGTAGGTATGCTATGACTGGCCAATTAACACAAAAAAGCGATGTATATAGCTTTGGTGTTGTTCTTTTGGAACTTTTAACTGGCAGGAAACCAGTAGATCACACAATGCCTAGAGGCCAGCAAAGTCTTGTGACTTGGGTGAGCTTTTTAATCATTCGCTTGATAATTTATTTTTGGCTTGACATGGTGGTAGAATTTGCTTTACAATGGACTTTATTTAGAAACATACATGTTGAAAGAAATAAATCTGTTTGACGTATGGTGTTAAACTTTGCTACGAAAAGATATTTAAACCTGTATTAGATGGAGATGAGTAGTCAGATTTTCTTGGAAGAGAACTACTTCAGATTAATCATTTAAACTGCTGGAAAGGGCAAGCTTAGTTTTATTGATTTTGATGTCCTAATGATGCATTCTGCTATATAGCATCAGTTGCATTGTATTGTCATCGATCGTAATTTGTCCTCAAATTTCAAAAGAATTTGATGAATCAATAATACCTTGTGAAATGCATTCTATGTGCCAGATCATACTTATTTTCTAGAAAATCATAATGCTAAATCGGGTTAAAGAAAACCTACCAGTGTTAAATCAATTATAAATTCAAGTTTATCCTCTTCAAGTATGAAAAATCAGCAACTGATATAGCATGTCTAATCATTTGCTTGCTTGTTTTGTTCAATCAGGCAACTCCAAGATTGAGCGAAGACAAGGTCAAACAATGTGTAGATCCAAGATTGAAGGGTGAATATCCACCTAAAGGAGTTGCCAAGGTCTCCCTATTGCCTTATCCTTTCACTTGCCTTTTCATTAACTGCTTCTGAAGTTTACGATTGCCTTTTTTCCTAATTCCCACAGCTTGCAGCAGTGGCAGCTCTCTGCGTGCAATATGAATCCGAGTTCAGGCCTAACATGAGCATTGTCGTAAAGGCACTCACACCCCTTCTCTCACAGCCAAAGCCAGCTCCTGTTGCTGATGCTGCCCCTCCTGAAGCCTAGGCATCCATTCTTTTTTGCATGTGTAAAGTCTGTAGGTCAAATCCCCAGATTGAATCCAAAGATGCAAGATGCAATTTACCATCATGTCATGTCAGGTTCTCATTTGGGCAATGTGTTGCATGTTTTGTTTGTATGACAGTGATCTGTTTGTTTTGGCTTCGTTCGATGTAGTGGTTAGGACAATCAGAAGCTTTGGTTCATTTGGTGATTTTGTACCTAGAAGAGAAGACAACACGCCGCCATTGCTTTTTGTTGTATCTTTGTATTTGTGCTAATTTGTGGTTTATGACATATAATTCAATTGTTTTTCTGAACTCCAGATGATAGATCATTGTGTGCTAGTTTGAGCTGATTTGCATTTGAAATAAATAATTTGTGTGCAATAGTTTTGAAGTCACAAAGGAGGATGATTTTGAAATTTGCAAATTATAGAAAATAATCCGTGTATAATGGCAAACAATATTTGTCAAGTGAAATAAAATCAAGGAATAAATATGAATAACACTAAAATCAAGTTTAATCTTGACTGTGAGACTATACTAATTTTTTCAAAATAAAAAAGTAGAATTATCAATAAATTTTTGCAATTTTTTGAAATTTCCAATCAGTACCTTCATACTTTCAAAATTTCTCTTTAATCCCTTAAAATTGCTAAAATTCTTGAAACAGTTAATTTTCTAACTAAAACTGTAATTTTATATATAAGATATAGTATTTATAAATAATAATAAATTCATATTTTTTTTAATTTAAAAAGTTAACTAATAGAGGGATTGATTTTGAATTTCAGAAATTTTTAGGGACTGACGAAAAATTTTAAAAATATAAAGTGCTGATTAGGGATTTCAAAAAATTTTAGGGTTTTTCTAGTTATTTTTTCAATTAAAAAACTGGCTCTTTAAAATTCTACAGTTTTTGTTACCATTTTCTGGTTCTGGTTCGGACCATATTCGGTTCGAGTCGATTCCGTTTCTGGTCGAGCCAGCAGTCTTTAAAAACCAGAACGAGGCCGGAGGCAGGAACACCGGAGGAGTCGAGAGCAGGAGACATGGAGACGATGGTGAGCGTCTCGAAGAAGAAGACGCTGGAAGTTCTTCGATTCCAGAGCAGGAGGGGAGTTGGGAGCAGCAGCGAGGGAAATCAAGAAGAGGGAGCTGGAGGCACTCCAGAGATGGAAGCCGGGGAGAGGAATCGAGAAGAAGTACCCCCGAGCCGAGCTGGTGGCGCTCAGGTTTGTCCAACCTCAGCAACCAATCACGTTACATAATCTAAACAATGATTTTTCGTACAAATTTTACAATTCTATTTCAATTTGACCTTGATTCCATGCTCTTCAAAAAAAAAAAAAAAAAAAAAAAAAAGCGACCTGGTCTCCGCGGAAGGTCGGCACCATGCTTTTATAGTTTATACGCGCTTCACTGTCCTTCCCGACTTCAACGAATTATCTTCATCGCCCTCTACCTCCACCTTTCCATCAGCCAAACCATAGCCAACCCCCCACCTAACGCCTCCATTCCTCTCCCAAATCCAAGGTACGGTTTCGAGCTCTCCTTTATTGGAGGATTGCGCTCAAAGTTCCCCCTTTTCCGCAATTTTGACTTCGTTACTCAAGTGCATTGATTGGAGTAAGGCGCATTTAGGAATCCCGCGGTTTTGCTGACTGAGAGTATTTGTCTTGTTGCTGTTGTTAATTCTGGAGATTTATGGGTTTTTTTCTGTTTCTGGATGAAGAAGCCGGCCATTCTAATCGGTTGCTGGCATTTGCTCCAGTTCTTTGTTATTCCCTTCCCAACTTGCCTTCTTGATGTGTCGTTTACTTGTTTAGATGTAAAGTGCATGGTTTTCCATTTATAACCTAAGAATAGCGTATTACATGTGTAGAAGGAGCATAATTATAGTTCGAATGTTATTTTGCAGGAGTCTGTAGCTGTTATACTGAAGAATATAACAACTCATTGTCATATTATACAAGCTAATAGTTTATGGGCTGATTTTTATTTTGGAATTGTTTCTAGTAAGACAGATGGAACGTTACTACGTTAGGTATTCTGGATTGTTTTGCCAGGAATTTTGCCATATGCTTTTGTTGACATCCTTAATAAATTTATTTATCACTTCCCCAAGTCTGAAATGCATGATGTTGAGCTCAAATTATGAAATGTCCTATTATGTAATGGACCATCTTTCATTGTACAGTTGTCTACACCTTCCTGTATTCACTTTGCATCTGATACTTTGTGTGTCAGATACAATAATTGATAAGCACAAATAAGATGCGTCGTTGGTTTTGGTTTGGTAGACAAGTGGATGAGCCCAAACATTCAGTTGGTAATGAGTCAAAATACACCAAAAGCTATCCAGATGGTATGATTACCTCTATCTTCTTAGCGTGTAATGTCTGACATAGTTGCAAACTTTGTTGCTTCTCTGACAAGGTTTTCTGTTGTTCAACAATGTGATTTTATTACTGATAATTAAATTGAGCTTAAGAAACACTACTTCTTTAGGTTCATGCCTTAGGCTTTCTTTTTACCAAGCAATGGGGCATATTTTTCTGACCTATACTTATGGTATGTACATTTATTGATTCAGTTTTTATTATGCATGCTTGTTGATGGTCAGGCTTCCAATTTTCTTATGGGAATGGCGAAATTTGATCCAACTTAATCATCTGATCTTATCTGCTTTGGACTGTATATTAGTGATGCACTTTATAAATTAGGTTTTATGTTATTTAAAGGGGAGAATGTGCAACTTAGGTTGTTTTCATACCGTAGATCATGGTAGCAAGAGGTTGGATTAATTTGGCAGTTTTGAGACAACTGAATTGAAGTTTGAGGCTTGTGATGGTTATCAAGCTAGTTTCATGGAGATGATGTCAATGACTAGCTAACTTAAAAACATACCCACAACATTCTATGAGGACAATGAATGATTGTTTTTATGGTAAATTCTGAATCTAATGCCAGAGGTGTTTTTGTTCCTGTTAATGCTACTATTTGTCCAATGTCTTCAGGAGCAGTAAAAGGTTCAAAGCTTTCCTCTTGGCCCAAAAATGAACCTCCAAATCCACCGCCTACTATTGAAGTACCTGCACTTCCTTTGGATGAACTGAAGGAGAAGACAGATAATTTCAGCTCCAAATCCTTGATTGGTGAAGGATCATATGAAAGAGCATATTCTGCTGTTTTCGAAGATGGGAAACATGTGGTGATAATAAAGCATGATGAATCATCAGAGCCAGTGCCCAACAATGAGTTCTTGACACAGGTATCATCGAAACACATTTGTATTTGTTTCCCTTGCAATTTGCTTGGAGTACAATGTGGAAAGGAACATTTTCACCTCACTGGTGTATTTTCGGTTTTTTTGGCTACTGAGAGCTGACCATCATGTTGTAGGTGGCTATGATCTCAAGATTGAAGCATGAGAATTTTGTTGAACTGCTGGGATATTCTGTGGAAGGGAGTCTTCGTTTATTAGCTTATGAATTTGCAACCATGGGTTCTTTGCATGATGTTTTGCATGGTCTGTTATATTACCTTCTTAAGTAGCACATACTTATTACTGCTTTTCTCTCATAAATTTATTGTATTTGCATATGTTTTCTTTAGTAACTCTTATCAGTCCTTTATGAAACTACAGGAAGAAATGGAGTCCATCCTGGATCTGTGCTCAGTTGGATGCAACGAGTTAGTATTACAATTGATGCAGCGAAAGGGTTAGAGTATCTTCATGAGAAGGTTCAGCCTTCAGTAATACATGGAGATATCAGATCAAGAAATGTTCTTTTATTTGAGGATTTGAAAGAAAAAATTGGAAATTTCAATTCTTCAAATTGGCCTCTTAATATGGCAGCTTGTCTTCATTCTACTCATGTTCCAACATCTGTCTATCATGCACTGGAGTAATTATGCAAAACCCTCGTTTTTTAAAAAAGTTATTTGTTGCTATTTTTATTCTATGATTGGCTAAATTTTACAGTTTGTTTTTGTGATCATGGTTCATTCTTGTCTTTAAAGTGAAGTTTATTCTATAGCTTGCTCATAAGATACGTGCTATCGGACAAAGCTTATAAAATAATGAAGTTGCAGGATGGAACAATTCCTCCTCTGTATAATAGGACTTGTATCAACTGTGTTGTGAAAATTTTGTTTAGTGTTTCATTTCAAAACCCTGTGAAGAACTTTTCTTCATAATTTCTAATGCATGGTGACTTTATGTTTTAGAACAAAGTTTTATAGATATGCATATATAACCTGAAATCATTCCCCTGTGACTTTTTTCCCTTGCTGCTTAATTGCAGAGTTTGTAATGATAGTCTTGTGATTTGGGTGAGCTAATGTCCATTATCTTGTTAATTTATTTGTGCAGGACATGCTGGTTGGACTTTACTTCATGATGGACTTAATTTAGAAAACATCAATAACCACATTTTCATATAAATAAATCGGTTTGATGTGCGTGTTGACCTTTGCTACCTAGAAACATACTTAAACCTATATTAGACAAGATGGGTCATTAGATTTTCTGTGATGAGAACAATAACTAATGGATTAATGATTCACTTCTGGTGGAAAGGACCAGCTTAGTTTTACTGATTTTTATGTCCTATTGATTTGTGTTCTGCTGTGGTACAACAGAAGCATCAGTTGCATTGTATAGTCATCAAGCTCCTTTTTTCCCAAATTTCAGTAGAATCTAAAAATGAGTCAACACAATCAAACCTTAAAGCATTCTTTGTGTCAAACATGCATATCTTGAAAAAAATCAGAACACCAGAATGGGTTAAATAAACGTACCAATGTTAAATTGATTACAAATTCCAGTTTATGCTATTCAAATATGTAAAAATTAATGGCCGATAGAGCATGTCTAATCATTTACTTTGTTCTTTGATTCAATCAGGCAACTCCAAGATTGACTGAGGACAAGGTCAAACAATGTATAGATCCAAGATTGAGGGGTGAATATCCACCTAAGGCAGTTGCCAAGGTCTCCATTCCGCCCCCTCTCCTTAAGGTCATCTGTTTCCAAAAGTTTACAATAGCCTTATTTTCTAATTCCAACAGCTTGCAGCAGTGGCGGCTCTCTGCGTCAAATATGAGTGTGAGTCTAGGCCTAACATGAGCACCATTGTCAAGGCACTCATACCCCTTCTCTCACAGCTGAAGCCAGCTTCTGTTGGTGATTCAGGTTTTGTGATGCATGATTGTGGATGGGAATGTCTCAATTTTTCTTATGGGGATTGCAAAATTTGATCCAATTTAATAACGTGACCTTATCTGCTTTGGACTGCATATTGGCGATAGGCTTTATAAATTTGGTTTCTTATCTTTAGAGGGCATATGGTGTAACTTAGACTGTTGTCATACTGTAGAACTCTAGATCATGGTAACCAGCAGTTGGATTAATTTGACATTCTTGAGATAATTGCAGTGAAGTCCAAAGCCTGTGATGATTTTCAAGCAAGTTTTATGGGAATGGGGTCAATGTATAGCTAAGAAACTTAAACATCCCCCAACAATCTATTAGAACAAAGAACTAATCTTTTTGATGGTAAATTCTGTATTTAGTGCAAGAGGTCTTTTAGTTCCTGTTAATGCTACTATTTGTTCAATGTCTTCAGGGGTACAAAAAGGTTCAAAGATTTCCTCCGAGGCCAAAAAGGAACCTCCAAATCCGCCACATCCTATTGAAGTGCCTTTTCTTCCTTTGGATGAACTGAAGGAGAAGACAAATAATTTCAGCTTTAAATCCTTGATACGTGAAGGATCATATGGAAGAGTATATTCTGCTGTTTTCAAAGATGGGAAACCAGTGGTGATAAAAATGCATGATGAATCATCAGAGCTGGATCCCAAGAATGAGTTTCTGGCACAGGTACCGTCAATGTTTGTTTTCCTTGTGATTCTGTCAAAGCTTGGAGTATAATGTGGAAAGGAATATTTTTTGTCTCATCAGTCAGTTTTTGGTTATATGGCTATTGAAAGTTGACCATCATTATATTTCATGTTAGGTGGCTATGGCCTCAAGATTGAAGCATGAGAATTTTGTTGAACTGCTCGGATATTCTGTGGAAGGAAATCTTCAGCTGCTAGCTTATGAGTTTGCAACCATGGGTTCTTTGCATGATGTTTTGCATGGTATATTATGTTCTAGCCAACACACATTTATTGCTGCTTTTGTCTTGTGTTTGCACTTGTTTTCTTTAGCGATTAATTATCATTCCTTGTATAAAACTACAGGGAGAAATGGACTCCAAGGTGCACATCCTACACCTGTGCTCAGTTGGATGCAGCAAGTTAGAATTGCGATTGATGCAGCTAAAGGTTTAGAGTATCTTCACGAGAAGGTTCAGCCTTCGGTAGTACATGGAGATATCAGATCAAGCAATGTTCTTTTATTTGAGGATTTGAAAGTAAAAATTGGATACGTCAATCATTCGACTTGGTCTCCTAATATGGAAGATTGTGTCCGTCCTTTTCGTGACCCGTATCATGCACCAGAGTAATTATGCAAAACCCTTAGTTTTTGAAGAACAGTTACTTGTTGCTATTTTTATTCGATGATTAGCTACGCTATGGTTTGTTTTTGTGGTTGTGGTTCATTCTGTGTTTCAAGCGATATTTGTTATACAGCTTGCTCATAAGATTTGTGCTATCAGACAAAGATTCTAAGATATTGAACTTGCAGGATGGAATGATTCCTCTTCGGCTGGTTGGGAGTTGTGAAAGTTCATTTAGTCTTTCATTCCAAAATCCCACTTAAAACTTCCTTTTCTCCATAATTTTGTGATTTACTCTATCCAGAAATACCTAACACATGGTGATTTTGTGTTAGGACAAAGTTCAATAGAAATACCTAACAATACCTAACACATGGTTACTTTTCTCACTGCAATTTTTTTGTTTACTGCTTACGTACGAAGTTTGTAATTATGCATTCTACTATGTAGGTATGCTATGACTGGCAAACTAACACAAAAAAGCGATGTATATAGCTTTGGTATTGTTCTTTTGGAACTGCTAACAGGCAGGGAACCAGTAGATCCAGCAATGCCTGGAGGCCTGCTTGTGAATTGGGTGAGCTTTATGTGCACTCTCTTGTTAATTTGTTTTCTGCAGGACATGCTGGTTGGAGCTTGCTTCGTAGATGGACCTATTTAGAAAACATCAACTGACAAGTTTTCATACAAGTAAATCTATTCAATGTGTGATTTTGACCTTTGCCATGTAGAAACTTAAGCCCGTATTAGACAGGTATGGGTAATAAGAGTTTCTATGAAGAGAGCAATCACTTATTGGTTAATGATTTTGATGTCCTGTTGATTTGTGTTCTTCTATATTATAAGTAAATCTTTAGTTGCATTATGTTGTCATCAGTATCATGCACAATTTTCTTCCAATTTCAATAGAATATAATAATGAGTCGAGGACAATCAAACCTTGTGAAATGCATTCTATGTCAAACATATATATCTTCAAAAAACTGTAAAGAAGGGGTTAAATAAGCCCACCAATGTTAATTCTATTACAAATTCCAGTCTATGCTCCTCAAATATGTAAAATTAATGGCTGATAGAACATGTTTGTTTATTTGCTTATTTGTTTGCTTCAATCAGGCAGCTCCAAAATTGAGCGAGGACAGGGTCAAACAATGTGTAGATCCAAGATTGAAGGGTGAATATCTGCCAAAAGGGGTTGCCAAGGTTTTCCTTTTGCAGGCTCCTTGTTTTCCATCATCTGATTCTGAAGTTCACAATAGCTTCATTTTCTAATTCCCACAGCTCGCAGCAGTGGCAGCTCTCTGTGTCCAATATGATTCCGAGTTCCGGCCTGACATGAGCATTGTCGTAAGGGCACTCACACCCCTTCTCTCAACGCCAAAGCCAGCTATTGCTCATACTGCCCCACCTGAAGCCTAGACATCAACTCTTTTTGCGCCTAAATAATATAGGCCAAATCCCCAGATTTAATCCAAGCTCAACATCATCGAGGCTTCTTCATCTGCTGTGAATTGCACGCAAGATGCAATTTACCATCATTTCCTATCAGGTTGTTCTCATTTGGGAAGCCAATTGTATGTTGTGTATTCGTCATCTGTTTGTTTCTTGGGCATCGTTTGATGTAATGTTGAAGAGTATCAGAAGGTTTGTAACTAGGAGAGAAGACAATGTCATTGCCTTCCGTAGTTACTCCGTGCACTAAATTTTTGCGGCAAAATGAGATGCTGTTGAATTTCTCAATTTCTAGAAAATGCTCGGTCCATAAAATAAAATAAAATATTATCAAATGAAGCAAAATTTTGAAATAAAACATTTAACTATCACATTAGGAACGTCGTGTTATTTATTTTTCAAAATAAAAAACTGCGTTTTTAAATTTTTTACGTTTTGTGTTGCATGTTTACTGGTTCTGGTTCTGGTTCTGGTTCGAACCATGTTTGGTTCGAGTCGATTCCATTTCTGGTCGAACCGTCGTCGTCTTTAAAACCGCCCCGAGGCCGAAGCCAAGAACTCGAGAGAAAGCAAACGGAGATGGATCCGAGAGCAGGAGACATGGCAGCGCCGCCGAGGGAAATCTCGAAGAAGAAGTACTCACGGGAGGCGCTCCGGTTCGTCGATGATTCCGGAGAAGGAGGGGACGTGGAAGCGGCGGGGAGGGGAGTCGCCAAGAAGAAGTACTCGCGAGCCGAACTGGAGGAGCTCAGGTTCGTCGACAGCGAGTGGCAGTGGAAGCGATGGTCGGAGGTCTTTCGGGTTCTTGGATCCCCAATCGAAAAGGAGTACGCCGGACTCCGGCATCAAGAACGGCGGGGGCAGGGAAAGGGGAAGAAGAAGGAAACCCACTCTATCAGCTTCAGTAAGTTCTTTTTTCTTCTGAAAGAAACGAGATTGCAAGAAGATTGGATTCTAAGCGAAGTGGGTTTCTTTATGGTTTCTGGAAAGATAGCAAGATTGTGCCCTTTAGGGTTTTAGTTCTGGGTGCCTGCACATTGAAATCTTGGATTGATGGCTTTACTCTATAACGAATTTTTTGGTTTTTTTTGAGATATCTTGGTCGCCGATATCGGGTCGAAGTGAAGACTAAGAAGAAGAATGGTTCATAATATTTGTCATAAATTTCAAGAAAAATTTTCGGCATATATTTGTATTAGAGAGTAGTATTAATCCCCTAACGTTGGTATATGATCGAATATGAAGGGTTTCGAGTTTGTAATATACTTCCGTTCAGCTAGATCATTCTTGAAGATATGTGTATGGCACTAATCGTTAAAACTGTGTTGAAAGCAATTGCATGAGAAAACGTAAGAACCTCGGCTATCTATTGGAAGCGATTTTCTGTTTTTTGTTTGTTTGTTTGTTTGTTTTTTGTTAACTAATTATCCTGCCCTGAGGAGGTTTTATCATTCATTTCATTTTTGGCATTGTCTGCGTTTCAAACTTTCGTGACTCTAATGTGTCACATTATCACTCTAATGTGTTTGGCCATTGGATTGTATTGATGCTTTGCCTAGTTATTGTATACCTTAGTGTTGTCTCATGCCGATTCTTAATTGTCCATTTAGTCAATAATATCTGAAGCACCAAAATTGCATTTAATTCAGGTGATGCATGTGTTCGAAGTGTTGCTTGCGGCTCAGATGAGTTGGATGAGTCTGATATTGCTTATGGTGGCAATTTAGTCGACTCTTCAAGCTCCTTGGTTGAAGAAGAGCTGTTCAGTGAAGAAGAATATGATGATGATGATAGTGAAAGTGAGTATAGCATTCAGAGACCCGCCTTTTTGGTTGATGGGGAACCTGATTTTGAGTCTGGTTCTCCACAAGATGGTTTTGAGTTTCTTAGACGTGTCAGGTAAGCTATTCATTTCCCTTTTCAGTTTTTTTTTCACACAATTTCTCATTAGAATTTTCTTGGATTTTCACCAGTACATTGGGCAGTAGAGAAAGTTGCTATAGTTGCTGCTTTTTGAAGTCTCTTCTTTCAGATTAGGTTGCTCCATTTTCTTTGATTTTGGCCGTTGAACTTTCTGTGGAAATTATTGAAAGCATTCAAAGACGCTAGAAAGGCTGCTTATTATTATGTTTGGTTAAAATATCATTCTTGTTCCTCTATTTTTCTCTCCTTCTTGATTATGGGTGGGGCCCCTGCTTATTACTATCTTCTGGTGATTATAATTACTATTCTGAACAAGATGACAGAAGGCCATCACCTGCTTATATTCTTATTTATCAGAAAAAATACAGCTTGACTTTTTTTTATGTATGAGCATGCAGACACAGTTTTTGTGTGCAAATAGATATCAGGTTATAATCTCTGAGATTTTATTTCACAGGTGGGAAGCTGCACAAATTCCCAAAATTAAGGTGGCAAAGCTCGACTCATCTAAACATAGCAGTGAACAGACACCTTACATGCCCCACATGCCTGATATTGCTAAGTGCCCAACAAACTTGTTGCCTTCAAAAGATTGGGAGAATGCTTTTTTGGCCGACTTTTCAGAGATTAGACAGGTAGCTTTTATATTCTCAGTAATCCACAATGAAATTCAATCTTTACTGAATGTTGCTTCAATAGCTAGCATTTAATGGCTGTTGATTTCACAATGCATTATTCTTTGTAGATGCTGAGTGTATAAAGCTGATGATTGCCTAGCATGAGCTTTCCATAGCACATTCTTCTTTCTGGTAGGGAAGTGTTGAAGTGAGAATTCTACAAGCTTCCTTTTTCTGATAGATGAGTAATGAGCAGGTTGACCATAAAATCTAGGTGCATTGCTAGGCTAAGCTTGGGCTAGGATTATGATAGCCTGAATCTAGCTTTTTTTTCTTGAAACAGTTGCGAGTGCTATCTTATGTATGTACCATGTACTACCTCTTCTATTATTTTTTCTCCATTGTAGTTTACACTAGGGTTTAGGAAGCCTGCTATTTTTGGACTTTACTGAAGAAACAGTAACATGATCCCAAACTGCTGTCAATTCAGCAGATGGACATAGTATCTTGTGATTTATCCTTGAATGAACTATTCATTTTGTCTTCTCTTGCAGTGTATAAATGTTAATTCTGTAACTTTGCAGGCATTTTCAGAGTATGAAAGTTCTTGCAACCAGCCTTATAATTCAGAAACCACGGAGAGCTGTTACAAACGGGCTGGCTGCAAGCACCGGCCAAAGGGTGTTCCAACATTAACTGCAGTTCTGGACATGGATACTGTTTCTCGAGCTGCGACACTGGAGAATCTCATAAGCGTGCTGGGGACTGCAAGTTCTCTGTCGAAGAACGATTGCCAATGGTTATTTGCACTTTGTGTCACAGTAGACATACCACTCCATGCAGAGACGGGCGCGTCCCTCAGATGCTTGCTTCGGAAGTGCATGAGCCTGTTGGCAGAAAAATCAGAGCCTGATGATGAGGTAGTGATGCTGAACATGCTTGCCACGGTCGCAGGGAAATATTTTGGGCAATCCGAGAAATAATAGACCTCTGAGCCCCATTGCCGTATTTTAAAAGATAAGCCTCAACGCTCAAAAATTTTGCAGGGGGAAAATAGGTGGTCTGATGGGCATGGCATACAAAGCTAGGCATTGAAATGGATTTTATTTTATTTTATATTTTCTATTTGAATTGAATAAGAAATTTGGGGAATCACAAATCGTTTAAATTGGAACAGATCAGACTATCCTCGCTCTGCAGATAAACACTCTAGAAGGCAACTAAAACGTGAGAAAATCGTTTACATCCTTTTTCAGCTACATTTACTACAATGGAATTAATAAATGCGAAAAACAATGATAATGTGTCCCACCAAGTGATTGCACCACAACCTCCAGACTCTCGCGCGTATGCATGTCCCTCCAAGTTCCATGTAGTCAACATATGGGCTTCAGCCAGGACAGAACGGTAAACAATAATTTGTCCCAGCACTGTCCATACAATCCTGCTCATGAATTAGCAAAGGAAGGCAGAGAGATCCTCCGTGCAGCACCAAAATTAGTCAGAAACTGAAGACCAGCAAGCCGCAGCATAAACCTGCCCTATAAGCCATTGGTTGCTAGGAAGCAGCAGCAGATGATTCTTCCCAGCACCGTTCATAGATGGACTTGCGCAACAAGAGAATCTGGCCCAGAAAATGTAATAACACTTGGTTAGTCGCCTGCTCATATAAGATTAATTGCATATCCAAGTATGTAACTTTTCTTATTTCCAGCTT
>RXID01016037.1:0-58297 GCA_005019695.1 Trichopus zeylanicus subsp. travancoricus
AATAGTTTTTTACGGAGCTAATTACAGTAATTCATAATTCACACAGGTATTTTTCAGAGAATGCCAATACGAATAATTTCCCTAGCCCGGGGAAGGGAACGAAGACAGAAAGGGAGTTCGCAGGGGCTGGGTTCATCCTGCCAAGTGTTAACCCTAAAGGACCAAACTCCCATGGTTCTAACTCTACCATTAGATCCCAGCCAGTCCCTTACTATACAAATCTTTAAAGTATGAAATCCTACTAGGTAGTAGTACTCAGGCCAAGCAAAGGAGCTAGCGGTTTCGTTAGGCCTATCAGTTCTATTCATAGCTAGCGGCGTAGCGACGAGTAT
Source organism: Trichopus zeylanicus subsp. travancoricus (assembly GCA_005019695.1). Taxonomy (NCBI): domain Eukaryota; kingdom Viridiplantae; phylum Streptophyta; class Magnoliopsida; order Dioscoreales; family Dioscoreaceae; genus Trichopus; species Trichopus zeylanicus. Next base: position 333 of record RXID01016037.1, read on the forward strand.
ACTATTTATCCCAATAATCATGGGTGCCTTCCTGTAATACCAATACCTGTCAAACTGAAAGTGGAGGGCTCCCCGGATTTGAAAGTTCAGCCCTACCACCTTATAGTATTTTTTCCCCTATCTACGCTATATCAACAAGGCTTCAAACTCATCCGCTTGTCAATTCTTGGTGTACTACTCACTCGTAAATTCTTAAATTCTTGGCGTCAGAATTTCTCACTGATCAAGTGTGATCAGTCTCATTCGTGGAATTTGGAATTCCTCTTCCAACCCGTCCCGGAATGGGCGTTATGGCAAAGAACAAGAAGAAAAAGAAAGAAGGAATTTGTCCAATAGTCACAAATGGTGCCTCCACAAGTTGACATCCGATCCAACCTAGTAGTAAGCAATCCGCCAAAAGCAACCAAAATATTCCTTGGTGAATCGGGCGAAAACTTGAACTATGCACACACATTGTCAAAAATGGTAAAGCCAAGAGAGATATAAAAACTGGTGCTATTACCGCAACACCTCCCGATTTGTCAAGTATACTGCGAAGGATGGCATGAATCGGTAGGAAATGCCATTCCGGCACAATATGAGGCGGGGTGGGCATCAGATTAGCAGGTATATAATTGTCGGGATGCCCCAAAACATTAGGAGCATAACAAATCCAAATGGAACAAAATATAGCAAAAGCTACATAAAAATAAGGGTAAGAAGCAATTTTATCCATCTCTGAATGTACACCCAATGGATTATTTGATCCATATTGATGCAATGCGGCCAGATGAAGAAGACTGGCGCCTACTAAAAAAAAGGGGAGTAAATGATGAAGGCTAAAAAACCGATTTAAGGTGTCATTGTCCATGGAGAAACCACCCGAAAGCCAAGTCACTATGGTATCTCCTACTACATGTATGGCGCTAGCTAAGCTTATAATTACTGTAGCTCCCCAAAAGCTCATCTGACCCCAAGGTGGTACGTATCCTATAAAAGCTGTCACAATCATTAAAAGGAATATGACAACTCCGAAACATCGAACAAATTCCCTAGGAATGCTATAACTCGCATAATATAGACCACGAAAAAGATGAAGGTGAACCACAATGAGAAACATACTTGCCCCATTAGCATGCATATAACGAAGCAACCAACCCCCTTCAACATCTCTCATAACGTGTTCTATGCTGTTGAAAGCTAGATCCACATGAGGTTTGTGATGCATAGCTAAAAAAAATGCCAGTCACTATCTGAATGACTAAACAAATACCAGCTAATGGACCAAACCCCCACCAATAACTAAGATTGCTCGGGGTTGGATGATCTATCAAATGCTGGTTAAGTATGGAGGATATAGGTTGTTTAAGAAGATAGAATCGTTGGTTCCAACTAGTCATTTCTCTTTTCTATCGTGACAACTCCTCTTCCCCCTTATTTACCCCCTTGCCTTGATGGAAATTGGCTTTGCAGCGCCCTGAATAATAAAAAAGCTGCATGAGAAGATTCATCCCATTTTGGCGAGAGGGAGGCAGTGAATCACCTAGGCTACCGATTTGTTGGTTGCTTGATTCTCGAAATAACGCCATTCGGAAAAAAAAACTGCCGGTTGGCTTCAAACGAATGACTAGAAGAAAGATAAGAAAGAAAAGTAAGGAACTCCTTTCATAAAGAAGTTTTGCCTACCCACCTTTACCCTACCCTTTTCAAAAGAACGTCGATTTCAATCTCAACAAAGAAAGAACTCAAATGAAAGCAAATTGCTTGTTGTCTTATTTATTAACTATTTCTTTTTGCCTGCCTTGTGGAGCTTTGGAAAGGAGAGAATTTTCAGAAAGTAACTCTCAGAAACTCTTATTGGACGATAGAGAGTCAATATGATATTGGCCTTGATTCTATCAACGAAATGAAGAATTTTTTTATCTTTATCATTCGGAAGGCCCTATTCTATATTCTATTAGTATTAGTAAGCGGGCCCACACCCAAACTCTGACTTCAATGGGGGGAACAACCTCAACACTCCGGCGTGAACATGAAAAAGAGTTCTCTTGTTAATGGAAAATTTCTTGATCATAGTGGTCGGGAGTTACATTCGTTACTTTAGATGTTGTTCACACGGTGATCAACTATCTTTCCAAGAGTACTACCCTGTATGTAGTCTATGTCTAGGGGGACAGGTGAGGTAGAGAGGTCCCCTACTTCGATTCCCGTCCCGTTAGCATCTCCGAGCCGAGAGTTGGGATGACTCCGTTAGTTCTTTTCGGTCCGTATTAGGACGGTAATGGACCTCAAATCCTTGCTTGTGGACCAGCTGCAGGGCTAACTAACCTTTGTTCTATTGATTTGGTGGTTGCTATCAAAACGATTTCTTTATGCCCATCAAAGGACCTAGAGATGCTAATCCATGAAAAACGATACGAGAAATGCGAAAGAACTCCACTACGGAATGAGGGCGACCTGTGGAAATACATCAGTTTCTTACTCGTGCAAAGGAACTATTTCTTGGCAACTTGGACAACTTATAACGATGTTTGTCCCGCATATTAAACGGAAGATTGGGACCTTTACAAATGGCTTTATAAAGCTTTCGTCTCAATTCATATTTTGCCGCGAGCAATCTACGTTTGTGATCTTGTATATTTCGCTTCTTCGACATCTTACTTAGTTTCCCCCTCATCTTTTAGCAAAAAGCTGCTCCACGGTGGTAAAGTCTTATTTTTTGTGTTGGCCAAAGTAACAATAGTCACATTGAACCCTCGAATATGCTCGAAGATCTTGAAATGATCTTCTAGCTCTGGGGACAATTCGCAAAACTCCATTTCTATCGAGAAGGGAATGGGGGTTTGTCGAGATTCTGACCAAAAAATTATACATTCCATGCCATCCGAGAGTGCTTTGTCCTGCAAAATCACTAACATATCCAGTGTCTTTTTCGGACCTCAATAATGGATTAGATGAAAATGACTTTTCTACTTGGAAATAAGGGCCCCTTTGTGTCTGTATGAATCTCTGACCACGCGGAATCTCCATAGCCAATTTGCCATATTTGATTTTGAAATCATCGGTTGGTACTAATCTGATTTCACACGATCCAGGAACTTCCATAACATTGGCGTGATTCGGTTTGAGAAACGGATCCTGACGTGATACATCTTCATAATGAAAATGGAGTGGAAACATCATGATGAGTTGGCTTTTCCCCTTTTTTTTATTGGAGAATGAGCACTGTAAACTATCCGCTTCATAAAGTGAAGTCAACGAGCTGCAAAAGCGTAGCCGTAGCCCCCCTAACATCTTCAGCTCCTCTTTTTTTATTCAATTATGAAATGACTCATTTTGATGGAGATTTGTAGCATCATTCAAGTAAATATAGATTGAGATCGTAGAAACATGAGCTTGTGATATAGCTACACCTAATTCCAGACCGGTTAATGCTAGAACTATGAATAAAGGACCAAGATCTCCTATGAAATAAAAAAGATTATTCAACAATAGCATAGTCCAAGCAGACCCACTTAAAATCTTTACTGAACTATGACCAGCCATCATATTAGCAAATAAACGTATTCCTGAGCTTAATGCACAAAAACAATGAGGGATTAGCTCAAGGAGTACTAAAAAAGGCGGCAGTGGGACTCCTGCGGGTAATGAGAAACTAAAAAAGTGAAGCACATGTCTTTGAAATCCTATGATCCTAATACCTATAAAAATAGAAACTGAGAGAGCTAAAGTAATAAGAAAATAATTTGTCACTGTATATCCTGGGGATTATGAAATAACGAAAAAGTCAAAGTGTCACCGAGTTGCGAGAGGAAAACTTTTGTTTAACATTTCCGGAAAGACCATCTATTTGTTTCTTTACCAGGTTCGACACTAAATCATAAATAAGCTCTACCAAGGATTGCCAAGCATTTGGCACAGATTTCCCCCCTCCCTTTTTCGTAACAAAATAAAGAAGATGTAGGACCAAAGCGAGAGTTAGCAGCATAGACAAGGATGGATTTGTGAATGAGAAAGAAAAGTTGCCTATCTTCATCAGAATTAATGAGTGAATGGAAAATTGTTCAAGTGGACTGCCGCCCTGGGTGCGAAGTTCCTCAGTAAAATCAACCCCAGTCTCGCCTATGCCAGCGTCGGGCTGGCTGCAGTTCCCCTCCTCCATTCTCACTGGAGATGGCCGACATCTCGTTGCCCTCCTCCAGATCCACCACTGGACCTGTCAACTCGTTTGGTTTTTTAGGATAGATACAATCGACGATGCTATCGCTGGTTTTCCCCCAGCATGATTGAATGATGGCTTTGACTTGAAGAATCATTGGAATTTCCATTCTTTGACTGCTCTGCTCCAGAAAAAATCAAAGAGACTTGGCGTTGGTTTTTCCAACGAAAATCTGATGGGATGATTTTCTCTCTTGTACCTTAGTAGAATTCACGCCAACCGAATCTCGACTTAAGTAAGTACAAGCAAGGCAATTGACTCGATCAAGAAGGTATAGAGCTTCTCGACGCAGCTCTATCAATTCCTTCTTTGCCTCATCTCTTTTGTCTTATTCAATTTATCGTTACCGTCGAACAACCCCTTTCAACTAAGGTTTGCTGTTTTGGTATCGGTTTTGGTTTCGAGACCCAACAAAATCGATACGTTTTGGTCGTTTCAGCCGTTTCGATTTCAGTTTCGGACGAAAGAATTTTTTAAATTATTAATTGAGCGTTGACCAAAGTTTGATTATATTTTGACTGTACTTTGACTTCAAATTAAAAATACGATAAAATATTGAAAAAAATTTGAAAAAATTTAAAAAATTAGGAATGAATTTATACTTAATTTTACCACAATATTAAATATTATTTAAGCTAATTAAAATTAATTTTGATAGTTAGTCACTGATATAGTTTACTTTTAATATATATTAGTGTATTAAAAAAATATATAAGAAATAATATAAATATAATTAAAATTTAAAAACCCTTACTGCATGGTGCGTGTAAAAATGAGGACTCGTCTCAGGTAGCTTTCCCAAACCCTCGACTACATAAACAACTTGCTCAAAATTTCAACCCCTCAATAAACATGAGAGCTCGCCGCATGGCTTGAAACCAAATCCAACATCACCCCACCGAAACCCTAGCCGTAGAAATCCAAAACAGCTTCAATCCTGCAAGCTCCCTAGGGCTTCAAAGAAAAAGATAAGGAAGGCAGCGGCTGTAGAGATGTTTTTTTGATTAGTTTGTCAATTAAGAGAGTGTGATTGTAATTGGGGCAAATAATAAACAAATGCAAATGCAATTAGGGAAGCCCTAATACTGCTACTACTCATCATCTTCTTCTCTCTTCGGACCACCCTTGCCAAGCTTCTCCACAACTCCAGCGAGCATCTCCTCCACCTCCTCGAGCTCTGTCTCGATCTCACTCCCTTCCTTCTCCCCACAACCACGCAAACCTCGAATCTTCTCCACACTTGCCGCCACAGCTTCCCTCACCTTCTCCTCCCCGCCCGCGAACGCGATGACCTTCTTCGTCAGCTTCTGGTTCTGCTTCCTGAGGTTGCCGACGAGCTCCTCCATCTCGCTCACCAAGAGCACCTTCCTCGCCAGCTCTGCGACCATCATCTGCTTCTCCCTGCTGATGCTCAAGAATATCCCCTCTAAGCTCTTCCGCGCCGTCACGCACGCTGCCAACTCCCGCCGCAGCCACTGGTTCTCCTCCGACGGGGACAACGGCTCCTGCGTAGGACGACGATCCTTAGGAAGCGGCTGCCCGGAGCCCTGTTCTCGCCGCCGGCGCCCTGCGCTCCCTGTGGTCGCCCCGCTCGCCCTGCGGCCGCCCCGAGCGTCCTGTGCCCGCCCCGCATGGCCTGCCATCAGCCCGAGCCCGCCGCCCTCGCCGCACGCGCCCGAGCTCGCCCGCAATCGCAAGAGCTCGCCGCCACCTACAGACTGATATAGAAAACCCTAAACTGATACAATATATTCGATTTCATTGTGGTTCCGGCCCAAACCGAGCCGTTTCAACTATGCAATTTTTTCTGTCACAAGAAGCAGGATGCTATTGCTTGCTGGGTATGAATCCCATCTCTCGACGATGTCGGTCCTTCCTCACCTTTTAGGCGAGCTACTTTGTTCCTCCCCTGACTCGGAGAAAAAGGATCCATTTTAGAATGACGTTAGGGCTACTATTTGAACTAAGCTGAATCTGTGGACATTCCATTAGTATTAATTTCACCGCCTCAAGGCACCAATCTTACTGTTTCAGAAAGAACTCCGAGTGAACAAATGCCTATTAGCTCAGAATCGGTAGGCTAAGTAAGTACTTCCATTGGCCTGGCATTCGTCGCAGTCCGCTTTCTATGGCACTAAGACTAGCAGCTCCTTCTGGCTTACGCTCCTTCTTCCACTACTTTCCGGGCAAGATCCGAAAAGCTATCTCACTTCCGAAGCCTTCGACTTGCATGTGTTAAGCATAGAGCAAAAGAGCAAAGAGGCTTGCCTCGGCTTACTAAGCTTTTTTTAAGGACACTTAGCTTCCACTGCCCTTGCTAATCCATCCCCTGCAGGCTACCTCATAGAGTTACTGGCTTCTTTGACGTCTTTTTTTAGTCAGAGAGTGAGAGTCCTACCATCCAGACTAGAATACTAGTTCGTTCCACTGATTCCTCATTCATAAGAAAGAACCTGATTCAATTCAAGGCTAGAATTCGCTCTCATTCCGCCTGCTCTCGATCGCTTTTGTTGCTAGATAAAGAGAAAGAAGAGAAGAAAGTGAACATAGTTTGATCTTTTTCATCCACCGAGATAAAGAAAGAACCAACTTCCAGTATAGAATTGGCCTAATCTTCCTTTGATCGTGCGAATGAGATATTCTTTGCTATATGCTTAAGACATGCTATCCGAAGCCTAGAACTTTTTCATCGTCTTAGATCATAATAGAAGAATGAAAACAAAACTCATAAGAGAACTTTTTAACCATAGTCCGGAATGCCTGTGATCGGGAGGGTAGTCAAGCTTTCTTTTTGAATGATTTTCTTTTTTGCATCGAAGATTCGGTGAGTGTTCATACAGATTTTGAGAACGGGAGAATTACTTCTTCGATCGTACTTTTTTTCTTGAGAGTCGGTATAGTCTTTTCTTTCTTTCTTTCTTTCGAAAAGCCAGCGCTCCAAGTCTTCGGCCGGTAACAGTCTGGCAGAGTAGATAGTGATCTGAAGTACGAGACTGGCTTGAAAGACAGATATATGAATGCCGTCTTCTTGATTCCTTGCTTGAGCTATGGCTTCGCTTACTTCTTCCCTTTCGTCAATCTACCACTGTCGATACGACCCAAGGAAAGCAACGTATCGGATTGGTTTAAGAAGGCGATAGCTGATAGCTACAGCCTGTAATCAATAGGGCGAGTAGTGGAGTTCTTTTAATGTGGCATAATTTCATTTCTTATTCTAGATTAGATTAGGCTGATACTTATAAGTACACTCGATTAGGAAAGCTGATGTGAGATGGAAGATAGAAGTCTTTTCGCGTCATCCGTTGCAGCTTATCTAGTGAGAGTCTGAATCTCGCTACATAGGATGTGATAGACTGGCGTTGAAAGGTCGTTCAGTCACTTTCCGGGCTCTCCTGACTCTTGGAAAGGTAGCTTTTCGGTAATTAAGAAAAGAGCCGATTCTCTGCATCAATTCCTTGCCTTTGCTCTCATTGCTGCTTGAAGTCAAGTTTGTTAAGTGGAATCCCCCAAATGGAAAATAAGTAGTCTAGTCATTGTCGGGACGGAAAGCTACTCTTCAACGACTTATTTAAGCGCTATGCATCTAAGCTCCGTCTTTCTGGCAGCTATCTTGCTAAACCTAGATTCTTGCTAACTAAAGAGTTCCTTTTTATTCTCTTCTCTCTTTATGCTCGAAATCGTACTCATTCGACATCTAATTCCATGGGCTGGGCATACCCATTCTTTAGCTCATTCCTCTCTTTCTTTTACTTTGAGGAAGATCGCAACTACCTGTGCTAGAGCCAGAGCGTCAGGCTTGGCATGATAGGCAGTTACGTCAGAAACCTATTCTTCCTGCCCACTCAACATATACCTGATTACTTGCTCTCATGCAGCGAAGAAAGCTTTCAGTCTCGCAGCTTCCTTCTTTTTTCCTTGAATTGAAGGTTCTACTTATTCGGAGTGGAATTGCGGAGGACCAAAAATTGCATATATAAAGACAGGGAATCCTAGATGAAACAAAGAAAAGTAGAAATGCCGAAGTCAAAGCGGAACAGCTGATACGCGAAAGCTGATATGCGGCAGGATCCTCCTTTCATGATAAATTACATATATATGAACTATAATCAATCTCATTGGACGAAGTAAGGAAGTAGACATGCATGTGCCAAACCCTTCATGGAAACCCAGGCGGAAACGATGGGCCAACATTGGGGGAGTCAGCGAGCCTTTTAATGGGAACATGCAACGATAGGGTCCGCCTAAAGAAAGGAATGGAGAAAGGTATTGATGACATCAAGAACGCCGATTCCGGAATGGGCCTGAACGGAAGCCACCTCGGGCGCTGTAAATAAGGCACGCCACTCATCGTGTCATGAAAGACGGAGCGAAGAAGTAGTGGCCGCATCCCGGATTAGAGCCGACGGAAAAGAACAGATTACCGCTTGCCGCGTATAATTAGCAGGCGTAACGAACCTGCGTTCGAAACATGAGGAGTTCGAGGGCCGATGTGATGGTACTGAAGCAAATGAGATGACCCCTAAATGGCAACATTAGGGGAGATCCGCGAAGAGATCAGCATGGACTCGTCATCCATGTCCACTTATCGGATGCAAATCTACTGCTCCGATCCGAAAGTTGCTGGCCGTTTCATTTAAGAAGGCACCGTCGGAAAGGACCTTCCCCTGAATGAAGGGTCACATGTGCCATCTACAAGCGCTAAGACAAAACCTATTTTTGGACTCTACTTATCCTTACTTATTAAAGAGTGCGGAACAGCGGATAAGCGAAAGCAGATATGAAAAAGAAAGAAGGGACCAACCTTCGACCTTATAAATAGCAGTTGATATGCAACAGCTGGTACGCGGCATCCCATAGAAAGGAAGATTGAAAAAGGTGTTATTGGGATGAGCAGCCGATATGCCGATCGGATAGTAGGTTCTTTAGCTAAGGATGGAGGAAAGAAGTAGCGGAATCAGGCGACTTGCCACGCACCAGGGGGAATTCCTTCTTAGGCGGATCTAACTCTTTTGACAAATGCCCAGAAGCGTCTGTCTAATAGTTCAGTTGATAACAAGGTGTCGAACTAGATTGATAACTGATCGTCTATCGAATCGCCTCTTTCAAGGCAGGATGCCGAGAATTGTGTCTCTATCTACGAAGAGTAGGCATGTGTGGGACTTTAGGACAGGGCTCTGCAAGACCTTTCGTTTAATATGCCTTCTGTATAACCGGTCTTGATTTTCCTTCAACTAGAAGAGAAGACGAAGCGAATCTCTCGTCTGGACCCCTCTCACTGCCAGCTTGACTCACTGGTGCCCCTTCTTCCAATGGAACTATAATTCCTATTCCTATCCCTGAATTCCCTTTTTTGGTGTATCTACATTCCAGGAAATTCATACGCTCCATGGACAGAGCAAAAAGTGGAGTGTTGGTCAGAGCAAGCCACCGTACTCTATTACCACACATAATTGGGAGAAACTCATCCGCTAGAAATGCTTTATTCGTTTCGTTCCCGTTCTTCATTTCCTTCTTTTAGAATACATGGGGGACTTGTCATATTTCGCATTTTTTTTGTCTGCTCTGTTTACAATTCTTTCGTACTCTCCTCTTTACCACGCAATAGGTCAGCGAAGCACGAGCGAGCGTGGAGAAGGAAAGGCCAAAGATTTCGGCCTAACGGGAATGAGCAAGGACGAAATGACAAGATGAGGTGGCCCGGGCACACCCATATAGAAAGAAGAGTCGAAGGTTTTGGGCCTGTAGCTTTCCCCGTCCCCCCTTCGTCGAGTGGTGCTTGTTTGGGGGGTGTGCCACCAGAAATCGAGCTTGAAGCTCTCGCCTTACCAACGAGCCGACTGCTGATGGCTGTTGGTCACGACAACTACAATAAAGTTCATATTCCTCTTCCTATTTCACATGGGGGAGTGTGCATATTTATGTTGGGTGTTCTTCTGTCGTGCGACCCGGCGGCTTATGTGCGACCTGTGGCCCACGCCTCCTATTTGTTCAGGGCGGGCGGCGTGAACTCTGATTCGATCCGGGTATTCAATCTCGCCGCTGAGATGCTCAGTTGACTCCTTAACCTTGATAGTAAGATGGCTTATTCCAAAATTCGTGCATAAGGGTAAGGAACTTTGGATGAACTAATGCGAATGGGTGTAAGCCTCGCTGCTCGGAAACACCCAGTGCTAATCACACTGAGAGAGACGAAAGCGCAGGTAATGCCAGTTGGCGAAGTGATGATATCATCTACGTCCGTACCGCTCCTCGTGGAGTAGATCCCGCATCCAACCATTTTTTACCAGGGAACGGGATAATTCCCACCACCGCTGGCAGGCCAGCCGGGCCGTGAGCGCGGCGGGAACTCCATATGGGGCAGAAACTCATCCCACGTACGGTTCGGAGGCCGAGTCCCACCCCAGCAAGAATGGTGTGGCTTAGGTCAACTAATACGAATAAGATACAGTTCACTCGACGATTGCCTTTGGGTTCCGAATTCCATATGGCGAAGGAGCGTTGTCGTTTGCGAGGTTTCGATCATTTACATGGACCCACTTCTCATTCCATTTGTGGAAATTTTTTTATTTATAAACCGTCCCCAAGGAGTGATCGGTTCATGTTTGAGGATGATGAATCACTTCGTGCCGACCTGTTGTCAATACACTTTCCTGCCTCATATGAGAATGGAAAACTAGAACATTTTTTGCATTGGTGGACGAAGAATCACGAACATAAGAATTTCTGGTTTAGCATATTCCCAGAAAAAAAAATACTAAAATACTTTTTTTCTATTCAAGAAACGACGAGCACGACTGAAGCGGCTATACATACAAATCTATTTACGGATCTATATGCTCTGATTGGAACTGGAACTTCAAGAACAGACGGTTGGTATACCACCATAATAAAATTGCCTTTTCTTTTTAGTATTCGGATAGGATTGATGTTGGCTTCATCGGGAGGCTCGCGTAGTTTGTTACGTCAGCTCCAAAAAGATAAGTTGCATTCGAATCGAGAAAGTCTAGTTTAGTTCATAATTGCATAAAAAGGAGTCAAATCCTTTCAAAGAATCTGGGCTGACCTTCTCACTCGTCGAATCAGCGCCACAAGCAGCTTTCGCAGGTCAAAGAGCAACTCGTTCGATGGCGCAGATAAGAGCCTTCCGCAGAAAGTAAAAGCATGGTTCGGCGTTTTGGCCGAAACCGAAACGTTTTGGCCGAAACGTTTCGGTTTCCGCCAAACCCGCGCCGAAACGCTTAATATCATTTCGGTTTAGGGTTTCGGCGCTGCAGCAGAGAGCGTGGCGGCTGTGAGCGAGGGCGGGCGCGTGCGGGCGAGGGCGAGGGCGGCTGCGGGCGACTGCGTGCGAGGACGGGCGAGTGTGGCTGCGGGCGACGACGAGCGAAGGCTGGCGAGGGCGGCGTGCTCGGGCGGCCGGCAGGCCACGCGGGGTGGGCACAGGGCGGTCGGGGCAGCCGCAGGGCGCGTGGGCCTGCCGCAGGAGCGCGGAGCGGCTGCAGGGAGCGCAGGCCGTCGGCGGCGAGCGCAGGGCTCCTGCAGCGAGCTCGGCACGTGCATGGCGAGCTCGGCGCGTGCATGGCAAGTGTAGCACTCGTGGGGCGAGCTCAACGCATGCGGGGAGACCGCAGCGTGCGCGGGGCGAGCTTGGCATGTGCGGGGCGGCCGCAGCGCGCGTAGGGAGAGCTGAGTGCGCCGGCGGTGAGCTCAGCATGCGCGGGGCGAGCGCAGCACGCTGGCGGCATCCTTAGCGCACTTGGGCCGACCGCAACTCCCCCACGGCGCCCACGGTGAGGTCAGGGCTCGAAACCGGCATCTCCGGCATCCCCGCGCGGCATCTCCGGCATCTCCGGCGAGCTCAACAGCCCGGCATCTCCGGCAACTCCGCCGGCGAGGGCAGCTCGGCCGCTGAGCGCAGCTCCCCCCGCGAGTGTAGGTCGGCCGGCGATGATCGTTGCCCCCGCGAGCGCAGCTCGGTTTAGGGTTTACTGTGCTGGTTAGTTTTATTTAATTAATCACGTTTTATTAAGTTAATCACAGTTTACTGTGCTGCTTTGCTTTTTTTCCCCGGAAATCACGGGAGGTGGCTGTCGGTTGGTCGGTTGGTCGGTTGGTGGGTTGGAATCACGCTGATTAACTTTGATTAATGCCCGTGAATCACGGGTTTCGGGTGTGGGTCTCGTGGCTTATATATACTTAGTGTAAGTCTGTAAGATGTTTACACTTCGCAGACGATTTCATTTGTGTTCTGCTGTTTTAGTGAAAGAGTTTTGTAAATCGCCCAACTATTTCTGTTTCAGTTGCAGAGGTATGGAATTTTCTGTTATCATATCATAATTTTTAGTTTTTGTTTGTGCTACTTGATGTATCATATATAGTATGTATGTTGAGACTTGAAAATTGAATTGAAACAGGGAAGATCAAATTATTTGTTTTTATGGATCTGCTCAATTTGCATTATGCGTATTATGTATCTACTTAACTGAAACAGTGATATGATCAATTATCCAAAATTAAGTTAGATTTGCTGCTTAAAATACGTATTAAATTATTAAATTATTAAATTATTTAAGTTACATAGTAAAATATTAAATTAATAAATTATTTAAATTATGTATTAAATAATGTATTTTGTATTTAAGTGTATAACAAAATAGTAAATTATTAAATTATTTAATTACGTATTAAATTATTAAATTATTAAATTATTTTAATGATGTATTAAATTACATGTATTTTCGTATTAAATTATATTAAAAAAATATTAATGTATGGATTAAATTATGTATTCAATTACATATTTTGTATTAAAATATGTATTCAATTATGTAGTATGTATTAAGTTGTGTATTGAATTAGTAAATAAATAATATATTATGTATTAAATTACGTATTTTGTATTAAAATATTTATTTCGTATTAAATTATATAATAAAATATGTATTAAATTATGTAGTATGTATTACGTATTAAATTATATATTATGTATTACGTATTAATTTATGTACTAAAATATGTTTTATGTATTAATTTTGCTATTAAAATTATGTATTAAATTATGTTGTATCTATTACATATAAAATTATGTATTATGTATTAAATTATATATTTCATATTAAATTATGTATTAAATAGTAAATTTTGTAATTTGTATTAAATTTTGTATTACATTATCTAATATGTATTAAATTATCTATTACGTCGTATATTATATATTAAATATTAAATTATGTATTGAATTACGTACTATGTATTAATTTACGTATTAAATTATGTATTACGTATTATGGATTAAATTAACGTGAAAATTAGATAATAAATCAAGAAATAGGTTAGTAAATCGTAAACCCTAAAACTTAAATCCTAAATATAAAGTAATTTATTCCTGTGTACATTAATTATTTTTTAATAATTTCTTAAATTACGTATTGTGAAAATAGAGTTTTTTCATTAATCATAGGTAAATTTTCTTCTGTCACTGCTACTACTGTATTGCATATGGCTCCAAGGCAAAACACGCCTCGCGATGACGATATTGCATGACAACACTGTGAATCAGTGAATACAGAAAATCGTACAATTCATTGCAAATGGTGTGGTCGTGTGCTTAATTCTGGAATTACAAGATTAAAAGAGCACTTAGGAGGAGTCACCGACTCAGTTCGGCCATGCGACAAAGTCTCGAATGAAGTGAGACAAACATTTCGGGCAATAGTCCAAACCGGCAGAGAAAATAGAAGAAAGCAGAAGGCCAAAAAATCACGTTTTGAGCATGAACTTATCAACCTCCCTAATCCAGATCCCCGGCAAATTTCTGATGAAGAAGATGATGATTCTGAGGTTCAGGAAGTACTTCGCGAAAGTCGAAGATTGTACGAGGAAACTCGAGGTGGTGCTGGCACTTCCGGCACAATTCGGGATCGTCGAACTACTAGTTTCAGAGAGCCACGTACACAGTGAGACACACCTGCCCCTTCAGGAGTAAGAGGAGATTTTCATCTTCCTGACATCGGATCTATAAATATTTCTCCAATTGACCCATTTCTACTGAAACCAAGAGATGATACTCAAATAAATTTGAGAACAACATCAACTGTTTTTCGGAAGGCAAAACAGTGGTTGGGTAGGGCAGTATCGAAATTTTTTTTCTACAACCATGTTCCATTTCATTTAGCAGATGGCGGTTACTATCATGGAATGATACGTGCTGCTCAAGAGGTTGGCCCAGGAGTTCCTCCACCAAGTTCTCGTGAAATTTCTGAAAAGTATCTGAATCTTGAAATTGAAGAGATGAATGCATTTATCCAGACCTTCTATAAATATTGGGATGAATTTGGGTGTACCTTGATGTGTAATGGATGGAAGACACAAAACAGTAAAGATTTGATAAATTTTTTAGTATATTGTCCTGAAGGGACCATTTTTTTCAAGTCAGTTGACACAACAGAGGAGTCGAAGACTGGTAATTTCTTATATCATCTGATTGATAGTGTCATTGAGGGGATTGGGGAATCAAGAGTGGTACAAGTCGTGATTGACAATGCAGCTCCGCTGGTATATGCTGGGAAAAAGTTAATGCAAAAAAGAAAACATCTTTTCTGGACACCTTGTGCAGCTCACTCTATTGACTTAATGCTGAATGATATGGGTAAGGATCCTGATATTAGAAAAGTGGTTGAGCAGGGCCAGAAGTTGACATCATTTATTTATAACCATGCTTGGTGTCTTGAACTGATGAGAAAGGAAACACGAGGATGAGAGATTATCAGGCCAGGCATTACTCGGTTTGTTACACAATTTATCTCATTGGATTCCCTGTATACTCACCGGTAGGCACTGAAGAGATTATTTACCAGTGAAGAATATGATGCACATTATTTGAGGTTGAAACGGTCCAAGAAAATACTTTCTGAAAAATTCTACAATCAAGTCATAGATGAAAGTTTTTGGGAATTAGTTGAAAAAGTAATAGGAATCTTCAGTCCATTAGTTAAAGCGCTTCGAATTATTGACTCAGATGATCATTCGCAGATGGTGTTCTTATATGAAGCAATAAAACGAGCAAAATTGCAAATAAGACGACATATAGGAACAATTGAATCTCACAAATGGGAGAAGATTATTGATCATCGTTGGGACAAAACATTATCGAAAGATATTCATGCTGCAGGTAATTGAGTAAAGAGTCATTTTATAGCACTTTACTGAGTTATAATGATACTATTGTTGATTCATATTTAATCATCTTATAGGGTACTTTCTGAATCCAATATTTCAATATGGCGATGAGGTCAACAATAGTAATACCATTCTCTAAAAGCTACGGAATGTAATCGAGCGGATAGAGCCAAGCCTTAATTGATCTACTTGGAGTGGGAACATACTCTTCTATTCTACGATTAGCCTTTGAGCTAAAGTTTGTAAAATAAAAGCCATTTCTTTGTCAGAAGTTCCTCTCCCTAGAGTACATTCATTCTTTTGCACTGAAATCCATGCCTTTTTCAAAGTCAACTCTTTCCCGAGAACTCCCTAAAAAGGAAGCCTACAGCTATTCTATAGAACCTTTTTTATTACTAATGGACCTTTCAGAAAACAATTCAAAAAAGACCGGCGACATCCATCCTCACCTCATTCTGAGACTAGGGTCCTCCTCTGACCTAGGAATGCTATTCTCTAAGTCTAAGCTCAAACACTGTTGACCGGGGCTCCCCTTCTGCTTCTAAAATGGAGAAGAAAAGGCCCTTTCAACTTCAGGGATGACAGGTCAGTAGCACCTTTCTATCTAAAAATAAGGTTCAGTGTCAAACGGACTCTGATCGACTCTACCTATTAGAAATCTTACTATTCTTTTTTCATTAGAACTAGAATAGGCAAGAAAAACCTTTTCAGCAGGAGTTCTTCCTGCCTTTTTTTGGAAAGTGAAAGAAAGCCTTGAAGCTTTTGATTGAAGCTACAAGGTATTCAAGAATGTACAACAGGGTCCCAACTTTCATTCTTCTCTTCCTTTCTTATCTTATAGGAGAACTAGTCTAGTTTAAAGAAGATTGGTTGGAGAACGCTGATAGATAGAGACAAGTCAAAGCCCTTATCCGAAAGCTTTGAAGTTCAATGGAAACAAATACTGGGGAAAACCGACAAGGCTCAAGGCAAAGCCCAATCGGGATTCAAGGCTGTAAGCTACTTTTCAGATTTCAAGGGCAAGAGAAGTAGATTTTTCTTTTCATCTGGAACCTCAAGAACACCAGGTACTACTGATTATGAAAAGAGACTCCCAGCTAAATCCTAGTGGGATTCAATGACATAGGTGAAAATTCTTCTTCCACGGAATCGTTTTCTACCATGGAAAGAGGCCTCTTCCCAGGTAAAAGCTGCTCTTCGAATTCTATTGACCATACCATACCCTGAAACTGCTTAGGGCGCTTAGCTCAGCTCTTCATTCAATATCAATACCTAGTGTCTCCTGTTAATCTTCATTCAACTTTTTGATGAAAGGAAGCTCACTATTGACGGTGGGGAATTTTCCATTAGAAAGATGGGTAGGAGAATTCTACTATAAAAAATCTTTCTACGAGAAGCTGGTTAGAGGCCTAACATTAATTAGCTCAATAGAAAAGGGTGGGGTCATTAAGGGATCCTAATAAAGCAATCTATGAAAGCTTATTCCTAAGGGCAAGGGCTTAGCCCAGATCCAGCAGTGCTTCCTCTTTTTGCTAGCGTGTACTTTCCGGTCCTATCAAAAGAAAAGTCTTGTTCTTGGATATGCTGGTAAGTCAAAAAATGAGAGATCCCTTGCCTTAGTGAGGTTTCAGCAAAAGAATTTAATCCCATGGTATGATATAAAGGGTCTCCTCCACAATAGATGGTGGAGAACCACACTTTTAGGAGAGAGTATCTGGAAAGAAAATCCCCGATTGGGCTCCAAGTCTACGAGTGAAAGATATAACAGATTCATTATTTACAAAATGAAAAGTCAAAAGTTTGGTTAAACTGTCAAGATTCGCTCCAGACTCACGATGACATAATAAGTGTCCCAAAGGCTAAGCCAAAGAAGTTCATCATCAACGTAATCGTGATTGAAGACGTGGTGAACCCGTGCTACAAGAACTATGTCGTTGTTATGTAAGGCACACCTCTTTTTCTTACCCCTAAGAAGGAGTTGCTCAAGCTGTTCCCATTGCTTAAGGTGATACTGTAGTTACCACTACTACTCCACCTACTATCCCTATTAGCTTAGTGGGGCGTATACTCTCCTCTACCTACGGGTGATTATGTAGATTCATTTTACACAGCTTCACTCCAATCCTATCTCTTTCTCGCAGCCTCTTCAAGAGTCGAAAGCGTTTGATTCCCTTTACTTGAGTGCCTTTTTCTATCCTTTCTTGATCTTGAGGGAGGCCAACTATTTTCCCAGTTTATAGGCCATATATGGAGACAACTTCGACATAGGGACACTACCTAGGACACCACTATGAACTAAAGTACTCGAATGATCACGAGACATATGACCAAGCCTCCAATGTCATAGATTAACCAAAGGGGAAGGCAGACCCATGCTTAGGACCGTGACCAATTAGGGCGCTGGTATGACGATCCTACACGTAGCAAGAAGAAGCCTAAAATGAAATGAGACAGTGCAGTTAGGACATGTAGGGTTGGATGGGCAAAGGGATTCCCTCTTTCTTTCAATTGGAATAAAGGTAAAGGATATTTAACCTTTTAGATACATTCAGTAAGCTGGCTAAGATTAAGATAAAGTGAATAAGAAATTCATAGCATAGACAACTTCTGAATATGTAAAAGAGAAAGAACAAAAAATCGGCAAATGGTGGTAAGTGAGACACAAAGCGGGCACATGTGCTAATAAGAAAGAGGCTGGAGTGGATGCCACATCATCAAATAGCTCAATAGTCTTAGACCAAATCTAATACCTGAAACTCGAAGTAAAGCCTCCACCTACTTTCCAAACCAGAAGATAGATCGAAGAGAAGGGGTATATTAATGATATGACTGAGTTCTTGGTATTCTTTAATAGTTAAGCCTATAGGGGGAAAGAAAGAAGCTCTTAGCAAGCAGAGGTGCGGAGCTACTCGACAATAGGACAGATTCCTTGGCAAAGACTAAGGCGGAGACCTTCTGAGCCAAGATTTTTTTATATAGGAGCGAGGGGCGCTGCTGATAGTGAAAGGAAGAGAGATAGTTCCAGTCAAGTCTGTTCCTAGCTCGACCATAGGGGATCATGGGTCTATCTTCGATACGTGGCTCAGCTCAGCTACCAAACTACAAAAGCTTCTCGTTCGATCTCTTTCCCAAGTGGCTATCTCCTTGCGTTGAGGATTTTGTATTCAACATATCTAAGGTTTTAGGATGGGAGCTACTTGGCATTCTATTTAGGTACTTAGGCTCCGGGTTAGTTGAAAGGAAAGACTGCTATAGCTCAACTTTACTTAGAAAGATTTTCCCTTCGCCAAACATACGTCATGGTGAATCACAGCAACACGAATCACCTACCTCAATTGGCCCTAAGGATGATTGAAGGCAAATTCATTCTGGCTAACCAGTTAGGCCTAAGTCTAAGTCTTTGGTTACCTCAACAGTTGGTTTCCTACGGATAATATAGGTAACACACACCCTGCCCTTAAGGAAGAAAGCTTTATTAATACCAACTTTAACTTAGAATACATACGGCACACTAACCCTTGCCTTACAAATGATACAGGAAACTATAAACGAGTACAAAAGCTGTATCTAATTCAGTCGTTCGGTCCAACCATCAACAGTTATAAGAATTCAATGGTTACTACTTACCACATATGGGCTGGCCTCTAAATAGGAGAGATACACAAACGGACACATACCACTAGTGATATCGCAATCATCCAAAGCAAGGACAGAATAAAGATACTCCTTCCACTTGCAGTTTGTTTGATCCACTACCTATCTTTTTATTTTGACTGATCAGCCCATAAGCTCCACTGTTTTTGTTTGATGAGACAACTGCTTTCTTTAAGGCGAAAGAGCCAGTAGAGTATGATTATCTATCGCAGGCACCAACCTCTATTTATTATTGCAGATACTTTATAGGATTTCCATGCTTTCTCTTCTTCCAATGGGTGGCTTTCAAGCTTGATGCCCTGTTCGCTATGGAAGACTCTCAACCTCCCTTGAGTCACTTTCTTCTTTATTCTTGACTAAGGGATGTATCAACCGAACTGAGCTATTTGCTTCTTTTCCAATGACTAGAAAACGCTTGTACGGATTTCTTTCTGTATAGCTGCTAAAGTGAGATCTTTTTGTCCGCTAATGTTCTTTTAAGTTGAATATCTCTGTGATTACTCATGAGAAAATAAACCAAAGGCGGTGAAGTAAAAGTGTCTAAAGTGGTTCATCAACTGTTATTGGAGGCTCCCCGCTTTAAGTATATATCCTTAGGTTGTCCAATCCAATATTGAATTTAGAGTTCACTTTCTCTAAAGGACAACTATGATTTGAAATGCAATATCTGATATAAAAAAAATGGAGCTCGCTGCTATCTCACTTGTGCTTGAAATCTTATCTTAAGCACAAACTTAATCTTTTTTTATTGACTGAATAGGGATGCGCATTCGAATAATTGATCTACTGATTGAGTACAAAGCTCTTGATTTGATGTTTTAAATGTCCACATGTACATTACTCCGCTCTTCTTATTCCACCAATAAGCTCCCGTAGCAATAATAGCCTCTGTGTTAGCATCTTGGGAAGCCGTGATATGATAAGCATAAGCATTTCCGTCCATGTGAGGCCGGCAATATGGATGAAATGTGTGATGTATCCCCGTCTGTGTTAGGAATCGAGCCAAGCGCTACTTTCATGCTCTACTTACGAAATTCCTGGCTGTTAGTCATCGCCTTTTTGATAGAGTAAAGGAAGGAGTGGGCGAATAAACATCCAGCAAAGGCACAGCTAGCGCACGGGAGATGATGACACCAACCACACTCCTGGCTAGGCGCACTCTCATCGATCCACCACAAAGGTTAACGACGTATTCGACCGAGTTTTGAACCAAAGGAAGGAAAGGGGGTCCACCAGCAGATTATCCATGTGCAAATCAAGATGCGGTTCGATTTTGAGCATATCCATATCTCGCAGATCCATATTATTCGATTGAATACCTATCATTGGAATATTAGGATGATCAAGGAGGGTTTTCTTTTGGCGCATTTCCCCTCGGATCTCTGCTTGCAGGAGATGAGACTTCGAAGCCCTTTTCAAGATGGAGAGCTTAGTATAGGGAATCCCATCTGTTGTGAAGAGGGGAGGAACACATCAAAAGAGCATGCGGGTCTCGTCACTACTCTACTTCCATCAAATATCCTAGTCTAAGTCAACTACTTACTCAACTAATATCCAATTTCTAAAATAACGTAATTGAGCGCTGCCTATCCACTCGCTCGAACGAACCATCACACTGATGCGATTGTGAATCCTGTTTTCGGCTCTTAAATGAAAATAAAGTTCACTCCACTATCGAGAACATAAAAAATAAGATTTGTTAGTTCAGTGCTGGAGTCAGTCAGGTAACCTCTTCACAAGTCCTGATGGGATAATCGTAGGGGCCTTGAGACAGTTCGAAACTCTACTGAGGGTGGGCAAGATAGCATTTCTAACCAAATGGCACTTTTAGATAAAAAACGTAGGATAGCGCTATGCCTTACATAGTAGGAATTCACTTGTGGCACTACATGTTCACCGAGCCAAAGTGATACCATGAGACCTACACCAAACTTTTCCTGCTCTTGTTTCATGGGAAGATCCTTACTCAAGCTAGCAGCCGATACCATGGATATGTAGGTAGATGTCTTGTTTGCTTACAACTGGTATAAGGGTAAGTCATAGATTCTATCCTATGATAACCAAGGCCGCTTAGGAGTGAAAATGTACGTCTCTTCTTTACTGAGGCTACTGGGACAGTAGGCACAAAGCCAGTTCTGGCTTGCTCCGCACAGGCTACACAAGCCTTGCTTGAATGAATCAAAGAATTTCTCAGGAAGCAGAATGCTCTGTCTGTAGTTGAAGCTGAAGATAAAGAGCCAGAGAAGGGAGAAAGATTTGAAACACAAACCTTGGGCTTAGTTCCTGAGTCTAGTTCTCGGGAAGAAAAGAGTGGCATTCCTTGAATGTTTTGGTGCCGCTAGCATCAATAGAGTTATTGCGGAAAATATCGATATCCACCATAATTCACGATATAGAGGAAGAACAAAAAAGGAGAAAAGACAACAGACAAGAGATATATGTGGGGAAGACGATTCAGAGGATATTGTATTGATGAGAAGAGAAAGAGAAGATTACAACGATGGAGACGAAACTCCAATATCACCAACTCTCATAAAAGACTAAGTAGCCTAATCGTCACAAGACGTATTGAGAGTATTGATTTATATATATCTCTCTCACTCTATATTGAAACCCTTACATCAATGGTGTATTTATAGATGTGACCTAATGATGTTTGAGTCAAAGTAGAAGACTGACTCAAATAAGATTTCTACTAATTTAAGTCTTCTAGTAGAAGATAAATCTAGATAAGGATTAGGCCCATTAAATAATTTCCTAATATAATTAAAACTATCCGGAAAATCCGGATTCGAGACACCATAAAGCTAACAATCTCCACCTTGGCTCGAATCATCTTATTCTCTGAATTTGAATCTTCAATAGATGTCGTTGCCATTACCTCCTGGGATAGGATCAACGACCTTGAATATTGATCATGTCCAAATAGAGCTTGAACTTATCAATCGGAATCACCTTCGTCAACATATCTGCAGGATTTCTTGAAGTATGAATCTTTTATAAAGAAATCTCGCCGTCTTCAATAATATCCCGAATAAAATGAAATAAGACATCTATATGCCTTGATCTGGCGTGGTACATTTGGTTCTTCGTAAGGTGTATGGCGCTCTGATTATCGCAAAAAATAAGAAGAACATGTTGAGAAAAACTAATTTCACTTGCCAAATCTTTTAGCCATAGAGCTTCTTTGACGGCTTCTGTACCTGCCATATACTCAGACACTGTTGTAGATAATGCTACAATTGACTATAAGGTACACCTCCAACTAATAAGTCGTCCACAAAGAGTGAAAAGATAACCAGTGAGGGATCGGCATCGATCAAGGTCTCCACCATAGTCAGAATCGACATAGCCAATAATTTTGGTCTCTTACACTGTGTTCCTATTAAAACATAAACCAATATTAAGAGTACCTTTGATATATCTTAATAGTTATTTCACGGTCTGCCAATGCTCTTTTTTTGGATTTATTATCATGTAACGACTAACAACACTTACTGCTTGTGCAATATCAGGTCTTGTGCATACCATAGCATACATTAGACTTCCAACAACACTTGAAAATGGGATATTCTCCATGTATGCATGCTCTTCATCTGTAGAAGGACATTGTTGAGCTGAAAGCTTGAAGTGGGATGCGAAAGGACTACTAACGGGTTTTGAATTCTGTATGTGAAAATGGGAAATAATCTTCTCGAGATACTTGCTCTGTTTGAGCCATAATTTGCCATGCTTTCGATCTCGATCAATCTCCATACCGAGAATCTTCCTTGTAGCACCTAAATCTTTCATCTCAAATTCCTTTTTCATTTTAAACTTTAGATCATTCAGTAGAGATATGTCTTGAGTAGCGATAAACATATCATCAACATAAAGAAACAATATAATAAAAGAGTTATTGGCATGCATCTTAAAATAAACACAACAATCATGTTTGCAGTGGATGAAATCTTATCCCAGCATAAAATTGTCAAACCTTTTATACCATTGCCTTGAAAACTGTTTCAAACCATAAAGTGATTTGTTCAACTTACAGACAAAATTTTCCTTGCCTTCTTGGATGAAACCTTCAGGCTATTGCATAAAAATTTGTTCTTCTAATTCTCCATGCAGAAGGGCAATTTTGATATCAAGCTGTTCTAACTCAAGATTATGAACAGCAACTAAAGCAAGTAGAAAATGAGTAGATGTGTATTTAACCACAGGAGAGAAATTTTCATTAAAGTCAACACCCTCCTTTTGTGAATACCCTTTTGCAACTAAACGGACCTTGAATTTAACACCATCTATCTCAGAGAAATCCTCTTTCTTTCGAAATACCCACTTGCAACCAATTACTCTTTTACCTTCTAGTAATTTCACCAAATCTCAAGTATGGTTCTTTTGAAGGGAATCCATCTCTTCATTCATAACAGCTTGCCACTGAGAAGAATTCTTATCCTGCACTGCTTCTTTGTAGGAAGAAGGATCACCATTGTCAATAACTAAAGCAAAAGCTACTATATCTTCAAAATCATACCTTTCAGGTGGCTTTATTTTTCTTTGAGATCTTCGAAGTGGAGTCTTTTCAGAAACTTGATTCTTAGAATTTTCTTGAGAGTTGGACATACCCTGAATATCTTCTTCTGAAGAAACTACATGCTCCACCTCCACTTGCATTATATTATTGGGATCTTTCTTAAGAGATTTTAGCATAACACTTTCATCAAATACTATGTCTCTCTCAATAATTATATTTGAAATAGTAGCATCCCACAAACGATAGTCTTTGACGCCTTTTGCATAACCCAGGAAGATACACTTTTTAGAACGTGCATCTAACTTATCCTTAACAACATGCACATAAGTAGGGCAACCAAAAATCTTTAAAGAAGAATAATTTGCAGGTTGACCAGTCCATACCTCTTCAGGAGTCTTGCAATTAATGGCTGTTTGAGGAGAGCAATTCATAATGAAGCATGTTGTATTGACTGCTTCTGCCCAAAAATCCTTATCAAGATTAGCTGTACTGAGTATACTACATGCTTTTTCCAACAAGGTTCTGTTCATCCTTTCAGCTACACCATTTTGTTGAGGTTTTCCTAGGATAGTAAAGTGGCGTTTGATGCCTTCATCTTCACAGAATTTGAGAAATTCTGTTGATTTGTACTCTCCGCCATTATCATTTCTGAGGTATTTGATTTTTCTACCAATCCTTTTTTCAACTGAAGTTTTTTACTGTTTGAAAACAGAAAATACTTCGGCTTTGTGATGCAAAAAATAAATCCACACTTTTCTGGAAAAATCATCAATAAAACTGAAAAAATAATGAGCACCAGATTTTGATGGAATTGGAGAGCACCACACATCAGAATAAATATAATCAATTAAGCCTTTAGTGCAATGAGTACCGGTGTTAAACTTTATCTTGGACTGTTTACTATAAAGACAATGCTCGCAGAAATCCAATTTGCATGAGTTGAGGCCCTTCAGTAATTTTTTTTTGTTGAGCTCACTTAAACCTTACTCACTCATATGACTGAAATGCATATGCCATAAGTGGGTCATATCAGAAGAAGAGGCCTAAGAAATTGTTGCTCCACCTGCAACGGTTTTTCCTACTAACTCATACAAATTTTCATGTTTTAGGTCCTTCATTACTATCAATGAGCCTCTAGCAACCTTAAGAACTCCACCTTCAGCAGAATACTTATAACCAGCAGAATCCAAAGCATCCAAAGAGATCAAATTCTTTTTCAAATCAGAAACATGTCTAACATCAGTAAGAGTTCTAATAATATTATCAAACATCTTAATTTTGATTGTTCCAATTCCAACAATTTTGCATGGATTGTTATTACCAATCAAAACCAAACCACCATCATAGGACTTGTAGTCTTCAAACCAATCCTTATTAGGACATATGTGGTAAGAACAACCAGAATCAAGAATCCAAATATCATGGTAATGATCAAAATTAGAACTAATAAAGAGAACGTTACCCAAATTATCATCAGAACTCCCTTCAACAACTGACACTTGTTCTTTGGTTTGCTCTTTAGATTGAGATTCTCTTTCTTTGTTTGCTTTGAGCTTCCAATAATCTTTAATTGCATGTCCCATCTTGTTACAATACCTGCAGTTTATTTCTTTGGATTTGGATCTATAATGACCTGTCCTTGATCTTTCTTTAGTACGACCTCTGACAATTAATGCTTTTGAGTGTGACACATCCCCTCCAATCTTTTTCAAATATTCATTAGATAGAAGGGCAGTAGAAATATCATCAAATTTTAAATCCTTCCCATACATGAGAGTAGTTTTAAGATTCTCAAGAAAAGGAGGTAAGGGCGATAATAAAATAATTGCCTTGTCTTCATCTTCAATTTTAACATCAATGCTTAACAATTGAGAGACAAGTTTATTGAAAGTATTAAGACGATCAACTATATTCGTACCTTCTGTCATTCAAAAGTTGAAGAGTTTCTGCTTTAAATAAACTTGATTTGAGATAGACTTACTCATATACTGTTTCTCCAACTTTTTTCATAACTTTGAAGGTGATGTTTCATCAAGAAACTGATAGAGTACCTCATCGGTGAGACTGAGGATGATTGTGCTATGTGCGCTAGCCTTCTAGTTTTTCCAAACACTTTCGGTGACATCTTCAGGCTTGACGTCCTCCAATGTGTGTCTCAACCCTTGTTGAGTAAGAATTGCACGAAATCTTGATTGCCAAATAGGAAATCCTTGCTTTCCATTGAATTTCTCTATATCGAACTTTGTAGTAGACATGTTGAACCAAGCTCTGATGCCACTTATTGCAGAAAATATCGATGTCCACCATAATTCACGATATAGAGGAAGAATAGAAAAGGAAAAAAGATAACAGACAAGAGATATATGTGGGGAAGACGATTCAGAGGATATTGTATTGATGAGAAGAGAAAGAGAAAATTACAACGATGGAGACGAAACTCCAATATCACCAACTCTCGCAAAAGACTAAGTAGCCTAACCGTCACAAGACGTATTGAGAGTATTGATCTATATATCTCTCTCTCACTCTATATTGAAACCTTTACATCAATGGTGTATTTATAGATGTGGCCTAATGATGTCTGAGTCAAAATAGAAGACTGACTCAAATAAGACTTCTACTAATTTAAGTCTTCTAGTAAAAGATAAATCTAGATAAGGATTAGGCCCATTAAATAACTTCCTAATATAATTAAGACTATCTGGAAAATTCGGATTTGAGACACCATAAAACCAACATAGAGTAACAGGTTTTAGAGCAAGGTCACCCACTAGGCACCTTTCTCGGAAAGAATTCCCCAAAATCAAAGAATTTTTATCTAGGAGGAGCCTAATTTCAACCTTCCGCCCACCTATGCCACAACAAGAAAGAAAAAGCTTGAAGGGCATGAGTGCTTCTTTAAGCAATAAGCAATAGGAGCTCTTGACTTCTTTCCTCCCCGTACAGTGTGAAGGTAAGTATCCCTAAAAGAAAGAATTGAACTTCTTCTATCATACAATGAAGCAAGAAAAGACCAGCGGCCAAAAAGCACCAAACGAAGAAAGATAAAAGCTTGGGTTTGGATAAGGAATAGAAGCCCTAGACATCAGCTAACCTACTTTAGTTGACTTGACCCCGGTTCACTTCCTAAACAGCCCTTTCACGGCACTAGGCTTTGATGTGAAAAGACCCGATGCCTTTCCGCAATTGGAATTCCTCTATTTCTATATATAGAAAGAAGTTCAAAAATAATAAGTTAGCTGTTAGGCTTCGAAGGTTCATAAGTCCTCATTCAGTGATGATATTGAACTTGTTCAAGCTCGAGTCGACTTTGCTTTTGATTAAAAAAAAACTCAAAAGCAAAGTCTACACCCACTGGCTTCCTTCCCTATTTGCTGGAAAAGCTACTACATCCTCAGCTTAAGAATCAGTCTCGGTTGATTATGACAGGTTGTTCAATTGCAAGTTCTATTCCTTTTTCTCACTTTCAAGTTGGGAAAGCCTTTGACGCGTAGGAGAGGTCTTGACTGTCATGATCACCTATCGCCTTTTTCCTAGTTCATCTGCAGAGAGAGCGGATTTGCGATAAGAGCAGCTTCTTCTATCACAAATTCATCTTCCTCCCCCTCCCGGGGGCTGAACTCAAGTTAACTAACTACAATATGCGTTACACTAGTCTTTCCATTTTTGTTCTATTGTCTTTCGCATTGGTAAAAAGAGACTCTTCCTACGTACATTGGCCAAGCTTCAATCTCTTAGAGCGAATGCGGCCACTGTAGATCAGGGACTCCTTTCTCTATGAGGCTGTTGGTTGATAGAACTCTGAGGTTCTGTGGTTAGGAGGTAGATCTTGTGCGAGCTAATTCATTCAAAGATGTGTATCCACACCTATCTCCATTGTCCGGCTAGAATAAAGGGAAAGAACAGCTTCGCTGCACACTTTCTATCTTTCTATATAATCATGTCTTTATTATGGGGCAGCATGCTAACGCTATAAGAGCTACATGTACACCGACGCGTCGAGCCACTATATATATGCAATTTGCAGTTCAGTTCCTTTCTCCTGTGCTCGCCCTAACCTATTGAAGAAAACCTAGTTCTATTACACTCACCCCCTTTATGACCAAGATCAGGAGCTATTCATCAAGTCGGGATTTAGGTCAACTCATTTTTCCACGCAGATGATTCGATGTTATGCAGACGGTTCTCAGCATCATGATACAAAGATCTGAGATCGCTAATCCCATTGCTTTACAGTCATGAGATGATAGGAATGATTCTCTTTACTAGAAAGAGATAAGACCCTTCACAGACCGTATTTTTCACATTCATCCATATCGAAGAGGGATGTAGACTGCTTTCTTTTTTCAAGTGAAATAGAGACTTTTCTTATGCCACTAAGAATAGAATGACGATCTCCTTACCTAAGACTTTTTCGATGGACTCCATTCCACTATCCTTATGTTAATGGGGTGTAGATGTTATGTTAATTCATATTCTTGATGCTTTTCATAGCCCTTCTTCGGTGCATGATGTAGAACGCTCAAAGGAAGTTCAGAAATATCAAAAGGAGCTAATTCAGAAGTCAAGGGGCCATGACAAATGATTTGATTCACTCCTTTATTTAAACTTAGGATTTACCTTACTTAGTACCTTTCTCTGTTTAAATTCTCTTCATTATGATGTCTTAGGTCTTATTTTCGGATTCCACTAACCCAAGACTAATTTTGGGCTGAATCCTATTCAGTTTAGGACTTGGGAAGGATGAATCCTTATTTAGGATTTTATTTTCATAGGTTAACTTATTTAGAACTTCTATCAACCCAATTAATGGGTTCAAGCTGAGTTGCATTCAGTTTAGGACTTGGGAAGTTAGAAACTTACTCAAATTGGACTTCTGGTATTTGTATAAATAGGCCTTGAGCCCTATGGATGGGAGAACAACTCTTATTCTCAATAAAGTTCTACTTTAGTAAATTTTCTCTCTTCCTTGTGGATTCAAGGAGTTCTTAACAGAGGCAACGGTGTTTTCCTCATCTACCACGCTTGTTGCTATATCAAGTGGTATCAGAGCGAGACTCTCCTTGCTTAATATCTAATGACAATGCAACCAGCAGCAACTCTAGGGACAGTGCTCCTGTTGGTAATCACATCAGCCGTGAGTATTTTGATTCGACCATGGAGGCAATCCAAAACTCACTTGCAAGGTTGATGTTGAGGATGGATCAACTTGAAGGCCTGAATCAACCACGTCGACGGATCGATGAAGTGACTCGCGATCCAATTGGTCGAGGAAAGGCTCCGCAAGTGAATCTAAAGGGTTTACAAATCCTTGAAGATTGATCTCCCATCTTTCAATGGACAACTTCAGATCGAAGATTTTCTCGATTGGCTTGCTGAAGTGGAACGGTTCTTTGACTACATGGAGATTCCATAATCGAAGAAAGTGAAGCTTGTTGCTTACCGACTAAAGGGGGGTGCATCAGCATGGTTGGAACGCATCCAGTTGGAAAGGACACGCCAAAATAAAGCTCAAATTCGAGCATGGCCACGGATGAAGGCTCTTCTCGAAAAGTAATTCCTTCTCATAGATTATGACCAGGTACTCTTTCAGCAATATCAAAATTATCGACAGGGTAATTGCAGTGTGAAGGCATATGCTAAGGAGTTCTATCACCTATCAGCGCGTAATAATCTAATAGAAATTGAATCTCATCAAGTGGCAAGATTCATCAGTGGGCTATGCACAACCATCCAAGATAGGATTTCTTTGCAACCTATTTGGACGGTTAATGAGGCTGTGAGGAGTGCAACTCGTGTGGAGTTCCAATTGGAGTGACCTGTCATCAGAAATCAGGTGGGGAGAACCATTGGTGAGAATTCAAAAGGAGCACAATCTATTCCTAATAGAGGTGTAGCTACACAACCTCCTCGACCTCCCGCACAAATGAGTCTTGAAGCTAGACCTACAAGGCCATCAGGAAACACCACATCAGCAAAGAACCCAAGTTCAAATCCTGATCTAAAGTGCTATCGCTGTGGAAAACTTGGACATCATTCTAATGTTTGTCCAGCACGACAACCTATGAACTTGGCTATTGAAGATAATTTTGTGGCTGATAATTTACATGACTCAAAAGATGATGACCTATCTTGTGATTAAGAAAACTATGAAGATGGAATATTCGAGGAACCTGATGGTGAAAGGTCATCTTTAATAGCTCGGAATCTAATGTACATCCCAAAGCAAGAGAAAAATCTACAACGTCACAATATCTTCCGCACTCGATGTACAGTAAATGGCAAGATCTGTGACATGATTATTGATGGGGAAGCAGTGAAAACATCATCTCCAAGACTATGGTTGACAAGCTTCAATTGAAAATGGAATCACATCCCTCTGCCTACAAGATCGGCTGGATTAAAAAGGTTGGTGAAACCAAGGTAACTGAACGGTGTCAAATCTATTTTTTCATTGAAAAATTCTATAAGGATGAGGTAACCTGTGATGTTGTGGAGATGGATGCATGTCATATTCTTCTTGGCAGACCTTGGCAATTTGATAGAAATTCTACACATCGTGGGTGAGACAATCGCTATATCTTCTTCAAAGATGGAAAGAAAATTATCCTTACCCCCATTGGCGAAGAGCGTCGACCCAAAAGTTTACAAGAGGAGGGTCACTCCTTCCTGATTGTGCAAAATTTTATAAATGAGGCTAAAGAGACATCTCAAATATTTGTTGTGATTGAGAAAGGAATGGAGACAATGCCCACTGAAGCTTCAAAAGGCTTGCAACCCTTCCTAGATGAATTCAAGGAAATCATGTCAGATGATCTTCCTGATGAACTACCCCCAATGAGAGATATTCAGCACCACATTGACCTTGTTCCTAGAGCGAGTTTACCAAATCTGCCCCACTACAGAATGAGTCCAAAAGAGTCACAAATTTTACAAGACAAGGTTGAAGAGTTGATCAGAAAAGGAATGGTCAGAGTCAGCATGAGCCTATGTGTAGTTCCAACCTTATTGACACCTAAGAAAGATGGAAGTTGGCGGATGTGTGTAGATAGTCGAGTTATCAACCGAATCACAGTAAAGTACAGATTCCCAATTCCTCACTTAGAGGACATGTTGGACATGTTGGAAGGATCAAAGGTGTTCTCCAAGATAGATTTAAGGAGTGGATACCATCAAATCAGAATTAGACCCGGTGATGAATGAAAAACTGCTTTCAAAACAAAAGAAGGACTTTATGAGTGGCTTGTTATGCCTTTTGGACTCTCAAATGCACCAAGTACCTTCATGCGATTGATGAATCAGGTACTCAAACCTTTCATTGGTCATTTTGTTATTTTTTACTTTGATGATATCCTGGTGTACAGTCATAATAAAGAAGAATATAAAAGGCATCTAACAGAAGTACTTACTGTGCTGAAGAAGGAGAAGTTGTACATCAACTCAAAGAAATATCATTTTATGACTGACCACTTGGTGTTCTTGGGTTTCGTTGTAAGTGCGGAAGGCATTCATGTTGATAAAGAAAAGGTAAAAGCTATTAAGGAATGGTCTATACCCAGAAGTGTATCAGAAGTTAGAAGCTTCCATGGTCTGGCGACATTCTATCGGAGGTTTGTCAAAAACTTTAGTTCCATTATGGCACCAATAACTGAATGTTTAAAGCAACGCAAGTTCTCCTGGACTCAAGAAGCTAATAGATGCTTTGAATTAATCAAGGAGAAGTTATCTACTGCACCTGTTTTGGCATTGCCCAGCTTCGAGAAGTTATTCGAGGTAGACTGTGATGCTTCGTACATAGGCATTGGAGCCGTTCTATCCCAAGAAGGAAGACTAGTAGCTTTCTATAGCGAAATGTTGAGCGAAGCTCGAAAGAAGTGGTCAACATATGAGCTGAAATTTTATGCGGTTGTACAAGCAGTTCGCCATTGGAAGCATTATCTAATTCAATGAGAGTTCATTATATATACTGACCACCAAGCTTTGAAATTCATTGATAGCCAGAAGGACTTGAATCACATGCATGGTCGATGGTCGTCATTCTTACAGCAATACACCTATGTTTTAAAACACAAATCTGGACAAAAAAAATAAGGTGGCAGATGCTTTGAGCCACAAGGCAGCCTTGATGGTAACTATAAGCAACGAAGTTGAAGGGTTTGATTATTTAAAGAAATTATATGCTGAAGATGAAGATTTTAAAGAGGAGTTTAGAAAGTGCCAAGCAGGACAAAGAAGTGATTTATATCTCCATGAAGGCTTTCTCTTTAAGGGTTCTCGTCTTTGCATTCCAAGGTGCTTCTTAAAAGAAAAGGTGGTGAACGAGTTTCATAGCAGTGGCCTAGCAGGGCATCTTGGGCGTGACAAGAGCATTGCACTAGTTGAAGAGGGCTACTACTAGCCACAACTTAAGAGGGATGTCGGTCGTTTTGTACAAAGGTGTTATGTATGCCAAACAGCCAAAGGAATCTCTCAAAACACTGGCCTTTATACCCCATGGCTTGTGCCAAATGCCCCATGGGAGGATTTATCGATGGATTTTGTTTTGGGCCTCCCCAGGACTCAACGAGGCTTAGATTCAGTATTTGTTGTTGTCGACAGATTTTTCAAGATGGCACACTTTATTCCATGTAAGAAGACAGCAGATGCAACAAAGGTGGCTAATCTATTCTTTCAAGAGATTGTAAGGCTACATGGAGTGCCAAAGACTATCACTTCTGATCGTGACACAAAATTTCTAAGTTACTTTTGGAAGATATTGTGGAGGTGATTTGATACGTCTCTACAATTTAGCAGTGCTTATCATCCACAAACAGATGGACAAACTGAAGTGGTGAATCGAATACTCGTAAACATCATTCGGTGTCTTGCAAGAGACAAACCAAAGTAGTGGGATTATGCACTTGCACAAGTTGAATTCGCTTTCAATACTATGAAGAACAGATCCACAGGAAAATCACCATTTGAAATTGTCAATGAAAGAACCCCAAAGCACCCGCTGGATTTGGTGGTGTTGCCCAAATTGCCAGGAACAAGCATAGCTACAGACAACATGGTCGAGAGAATTATTGAAGTGCATACTGAGTTAAAGAAGAAATTAGAAGAATCCAATGCCAAATACAAAATTAAAGCAGACATTCATAAGTGTACAAAAGAGTTTCAAGAAGGAGATCTAGTGATGGTGCACTTGAGGAAAGAACGATTTCCAGCTGGAACTTACAACAAACTGAAACAGAAGAAAATTGGGCCACTGAAGATACTAAGAAAGATAAACAACAATGCCTATGTCATCGACCTCTCGAAGGATTTCGGAATCTCAAACACTTTTAATATTCAAGATTTATTTGCCTATGTCATCGACCTCTCGAAGGGATTGCATTCCTAGCGCGAAGTCCAATCGCTTCTTTCTTTAACCTTTCTTTGACTCTCTTTCCTCCAATGTGATCTTCTTATTAACAGATAGGGAATCTGATCTGTGAGTTGATAGTCACCTCAGCAAAGCATTCCGGTTCTTGGATTTCAAGTAGTTGTCTTGAAGTTCAGAATAGAAGGGAAAAGAAGTACGTGCAAGAGGGAATGATTTTTGGAATAGTAGCTGTACAACGGTTCCAAGCCAGGGAAGAAATGCCATCGGTCAGTCCGATCAAACGGAAGAAAGGCAAAGAAGACAGTGAAGGAGTTAGTGCATTGATGCCCAGAATCCACTGTGACTGGAATGGAATCAGCTCCTAGTCTGCCGTTAGCTCTCCTAACTGCACTATCATAACTATTATATCAGAGTATGGCATCAGTCAATCTTCTTTGCACGTGAATCAGATGTGGGACTTTTCTCTCGGTGGAAGCCGCTCTAGCTGACCTCCTTTAGAGAGAAAGAATCTTTCTATCTAGCCGTTAGTTGATAGTTTGATTGATGAAGGATGGACGCTTGTCATATTTCTTCGATCCACTAAGAAAGAAATCGACAAAAAATGCAGAACAAGCCCAAAGTCACCACGACTTCTTATTCTTCTCTCAAGGGACTGTAACTAAGATAACATCCTCGAGTGAGGTTAGGCTTGACCGTCGCTATATAGAATGTCATTTAATTGAATGAGATTTCACTATTTAACCTTCCTGGCCTCTTCAAGGTTGGGTCACCAGGAATGGTTAGAGAGCCATGTATCTTTCCACCGGCGGGAGTCAATGGAAAGATAACTCAATCTCTTAGCCCACGCATTAGCCAATAGAGCCTTCCCCTTCCCGCTTATGACACAGTAGGAGCTTTCTTTGTTGTTTTTTGCTTGCTATCGCGCAGTCTTCCTTCATGCCTTATTTTGGCATAGCTAGCTGTCCACAAACTTAATCTTAAGTAAGGGGAATGTTAAACAAATGTTAAGGAGCGTGTAAAGCAAGCAGCCAATGCAAGAAAGGGGCTAGAGTAGTACTTCGGGGGGAGGGGGTGGGAAGAATCAGAGCAGCCTAATAGCTATGGCTTGGTCTTCAATTGTCACACTATCTTTGCTTTTGAAAAATCCCTAAAAGACGAATACGAGTTAGCAGGGCTGTACCCAAATTGTTGAATGGACACCTGAGAAGCCAAAAGCGCTAACAACGGATAAGCATTCAACAACAAGAACGCTTATTGCAAGAATAGGAAAGAGAGCAGCAGATTCCGGGCATTCATCTGTAGCTCTTACTTTTACAACGGTTATTTTATTCATCGGATATAAACCATTCAAAATAGTTTTTTTTTCAAGATTTTAAGTTTTGGTCGAAATGATTTAGTTTCAACCAAGCTTGAAACGAAATTTTATATTTTGTTTCAGTTTTAGAGTTCACTATTCTTCTCTTTCAGGTGGCGACCAGCAGAGCGAGCGTGCAGGCGAGTGCGGCATGCATAGGGCGGCTGCAGGGCGCCGACAGCAAGCTCGGCGCGTGTGGTGCGCCAGCGGTGAGCTCAGCGTGCACGAGACGAGCGCAGCGTGCCGGCGGCGAGCTCAGAAAAGCACACAAATTCAAGGAGCAATCCTCGGATCAATCTGGTCTATGGGCAATCC
This sequence comes from Trichopus zeylanicus subsp. travancoricus, assembly GCA_005019695.1. Lineage (NCBI taxonomy): Eukaryota > Viridiplantae > Streptophyta > Magnoliopsida > Dioscoreales > Dioscoreaceae > Trichopus > Trichopus zeylanicus. The sequence continues at coordinate 34,915 of RXID01016037.1, forward strand.
GTAACTCAGAACTCAGCCAAAGGGCCTGCGGCGATGAACCCTAGCTCCTGCAAGTCTGGTATCAGTCCCGGGGTACAGACCTCTCTCTCTGGGCAATCCGCAAGGAACTCATCCTGTGAACATGAGGCAGCGAACGTGAGCTCTAGCGACAAGTCAGGTATCTGCCCCGGAATATAGATCTTGCTTAGTGGCAATCCACAAGAAAGTCATTGAGCGAGCCCCCAGCCACGAGTGAGAGTTCCAGCAGGTCGGGTATTGGCTCCAGGATGCAGAACTGGGCCAAAAACTCCATTTGCGAGCACCGAGAGCTCTTCTTCCTTGGCCTCTTGTTCCCCCGCTTCCTGTCTACGTGCAGATCATCCAGCTTTCGGGCGGAATGAGGCCTGGTCCGAGACGGATGGAAACCCGATTTCTTGACGAGCTTGGTGATGGGGAATGCCGTCATGGCGAGGACGATCGGAAGTCGACCGCGACCATCGTCAGCGGGGAGAAGCGGAGCTCCGCTCTAGAAGCGATGGGAAGCCCGGGTGGGAGTTTCATGTTTCTCGGTTTAGGACACAACTTAAAAAAGTTTACCGATTTGACATATCTGGTGACATACGGTACCGATTGTGCGATCAAATCCAGACTATCATGATGATCCAACGGTCTAAATTTAGCACAACCCAAAGGCTACCATGAGCAACTCAAATATAGTTGAAGTTGAAAGTCGAATAGGCTCAATATTAAAAAAAAATAATCTAATAAATAGCCAAATTATTAAATTCTAAACCATCATAATTAATTTTGATACTTGTATAAAATGTGCTAAAATGCAATTTAACCATGATCAGATATGCATATCTAATGAGGCCCTCACCATGACAATCCAACAGTCCAGATGCATGACAATCCAATAGGATCCGGTTTCTCTCATGTTTATGAACCAAAAAAGATCAGATGAAAAAAAAATCGGTAAATATGAGTCGTGACTCCTCCAGCTCTCCCTTTGTCTCAACTTGGAGAGGCATTTGTCATCGGCGTTGGAGGGCCGACAGCGTCTTGTCGTAATTCCCCCCGGACACTTTGCATAATGTAATATTTATTTCTCATGAGTTATTGGACTACTTTTACTATGTGTTGTCAATGAATATGGTTATCATTTTCATTTTGGACCTTCAATGTATGGTTATACTTCAGAACCGTTATCACGAGATTGCATAGAACTAGTTGCTCTGGCTCGTATGCCTATAAATACTCGTCCGGATCATCCAGGTACTAAATTTGTAATTCCACACTTAAATATTCCAAACTCAACTAATGATGATTATGATGATGATGATGATTAGTTGTATTATCTTATAATTTATAAATTATGTATGTGTGAAGTATATTTTAATGAAAAGTTAAATTTGCTTATGTTAATTTTTAACTTTTAATCATATTCATATTACTTATTGTATGTTTTTTTAATACACTAATATATATTAAAAGTAGATTATATCAGTAACTAACTGTCAAAATTAATTTTAATTAACTAAAATAATATTTAATATTATGATAAAATTAAGTATAAATTCATTCCTAATTTTTCAAATTTTTTCAAATTTTTTTAATATTTTATCTTATTTTAAATTTGAAGTCAAAGTACAATCAAAATATAGTCAAACTCTGGTTAACACAGAATTAATAACGTGAAAAAATCTTTCGGCCGAAACCGAAACGACCAAAACTGAAATCAAAACAGCCGAAACGACCGAAACGTATCGATTTTATTGGGTCCCAAAACCGAAATCGATACTATAAACCTTGCTTTTTCTTGAACAAGCCCCGCTAACTATCAATTTCATAAGAGAAAAGAGATGGGATCCAACACATAGAAAAGAGATCAAAAGAAGAGAATGGACATGATCAATAGTAGTAAAGAACTAGAGATGGTACCACTGACTTTACTGTTGATGACGAAAAAGACGTGAAAATGGACCGAAACTACACTAAGGAAGAAGGAAGCTTGACTGAGCAAAGAGAGGAAAGATAAATGTACAATGCTGATAGCGATATCACATAGGGGGTAAGGCGTAACGAAGAGGAAATACCTGTTAACAACAGGAGATAAGAAGGGAAGAGCAAAAGTCAGGAACCAAGGGATAGGAGAATGTTAAAAGTGATACGGTAAGACAGTCATCTCACACATGCAGCCCAAAGTCTATTCCTGATCTGATCTTGAATAGCCGTAGTCCTAGTAAACAAGGGAAAAAGTCCTTAAATGCACATAACAAAAAATGGAAAGCAAGAGAAGAGGGTAAGCAGTACGTACCGTATGAACATATGATGGTTGGTGTCTATTCGTTGTGAAAGACTAGTGATGGATTTCTACAACTAAGAAAGCAGCTTACAGCCAAGAAAAAGCAACCTCCATCTTGAGCAATGGATAAGCCTTACAACAGGAGTGAAAGAACTCGATGCCTTCATTGAAGTACTTCCTTAGGAAAAGATGGCCTATTGGAGGAAAGAAGAAAAGGTATGAAGTAATAAGTGGAAGCGAGAAAGAGAGGTTAGTTACTCGAGAGTGGGCTAGTCAATCAATAGGAATTCTCTCTAGAATGTGACGGCCTATTATCTTAGACGGAATGATTGGTATGGCTTTGAAGCCCAAGGAATGATCCAGTCCCTGTCACGAGCAGGAACCTCTCCTAGAAGCTCTCCCTCATTCTGCGTCTGACCTAACGAGTGCTCACATGTATGGGTAGCAAAAGAAAGACAAGCTTGACTCCTTCGTTCAATCAGCATCGGCTTACGAATCTCCCACTCCATCGCCGCTAATAGGCAAAATAGCATACGTTTGATTGCTTGATGAGAAAGCTCGTGTTGGCAAGAACTACAACCCTTAAGCCAACCAACCAACCCAGATCGAAAAGGGGAGAGAAAAGAGAACGGTTAGGTTGACTCCCATATTTTCTCCCATTACACCGGAGAAATAGCATACGTTTGATAAATTAACCGGTATCTTTATTCTATCACGTAGTTCAGTATCTTTTTTTGGGTCTTTCACCTTTTGATTGGCCTATATCTTTTCATCCAGCTTTTCGCTATTCCCACAATCCCTAAAAAAAGTTGCTTCTTAGTCTTGCTATCCCATAAAAGCATAAGAAGGAACATGCTTAATGCCGGAATCTTTCTTATAAGTAATAAGTAATAAGTTGGAAGGGAAGTTTAATGTTGCTGGCGGCTGGTCGTAGAATAGTCTTTTCACGGTTGCAGTTGTAGAATAGAACAAGAAGCAATTTCTTCTTCCTCACAACCCTTTCATTTTCATCCCCGCGCCGCTCTCTCATAGTCCAAAGCGAGTTCAATCATATCCGCCTTTGAGGAAAGGACCGCATCCGTCTTTGAGCCATCCTAATCAATCCTCGTAGGTAATGCTCTTGGCATACCTTTCCGCTTCAATGCAACCTAAAACATGCCTTTCTACAATCCAAAATCCTTTCATTTCACATTTCATAGGGCTGTGTTCGGCCATGATGGGTTAGTTTTTAACGTTCTTAGCGAAACTCTCGGCGATTGAAGGGCGGTAGCAGCGGTTCATCAAGCAGTAGCTCACCAATCTCTTTTAGTTTCAATCCCTCCCTCGTGGGAGTAGGAGAAAGCGAAGCGTATGAGTTATTGGAAAGGCAGTGGGCACAGTAAGCATGAGTCAATTTCAGGATGACGACAGCTATGTTTAGCTTTTGTCACACCAAAATGAAATTTTCTGTTCTTAACAATAGTTATCCTTTCGTTCTTGCTTAACTTAAGCGCTACAGCAGCATGGTCATCACTTTCTTTGAAAAGAGATCATGCATCACAGTAATAACTCAGCGCACAGCGAGACCTCTTCTCGCAATTGACGTCTTTTTAAGACATTATCCACCTGTCGCTAAATGTCAGATTCCAGAAAATATCATTTTCTTAAGATAAATTCTTATATGTTTGTAACAAAAATGTCACTTGCTTGCCTTACCACCGGGCGAAAGAAAGTAGAAAGAAAGTTCTGATTCGCCAACATCTATAAAGGGCTCATATCATTAGCTCGGGATTAGATACCTTGATCGGGCAAGAGCCTTAAGCTATAAAACGCTCGGGTTTATTCCCAATGGCTGGAGCTTAAATTACTAAGTTCGCAACTGAATCATCTCATTCCACTCATACGCCACTTAAGAGAAGCGGTCTTGAGTGATGCGCACCACTCTATATATAACATCCAGGTAGTACGAAGATGTACTGCAATTGACAGCGGCAATTTGTTTGGAGAGGGATGAAGAAGGATATAGCCTCATATGTGTATAGATGTCTGACCTACCAGAAAAGCAAGCAAGGGAAGGCCGCCGAGCACCAAAGCCCTGTTGATTTGTTACAACCCTAACCCGTAGCAGAATGGAAGTGGGACCATTTACTATGGATTTGTCGATTGGCTTACTGTCACACCCGTTGTGAGTAGTAGGTGCCACCACAATGAGATCATGTAACGAACCTCATGATCTCGGAGGCAATGGAGTGCCTCCAACGTATGTGTACACGGGCAACACACATATGAGGAAACAACCAGCTGTGGTGGTCTGTGCCAGTATGAGAAGGATCATGCGAGGGAGCGCATGATCATGCGAGGCGATAGACTGCCTCCAATGTGTGTGTGCACGGGCAACACACATATGAGGAAACAACCAGTTGTGGTGGTCGGTGCCATTATGAGGAGTATCATGCGAGGCGATGGACTGCCTCCAACATATGTGTGCATGGGCATTTTAGGATGGAGATTTCGAACAGCCCAAACAGTCCTGCAGAGTGAGCAGCAGGATAGGTTGGCTAAAGTGAGCTGCATGAGTATGTGAACAGTTTAAACACTTGGCGCTACAAGCTGAAAACACATGGTTACAGGCTGGAGAATCAAAGCTGCAACTGTCAAGGGACATGTGGCCAGCAAAGAGGCAATTGAGGGTTCATGGGACAGGTGGCTGCAGCTAGAGGAAGTCAACAAACTGCCAAAAGAATATTCTGGAGCATGTTCTCCGTGATTCCAACAGCTGGACTGCAGGGAGAATATTGTAGAGCATGTTCTCCATGATCTCTAGGGGTGGCTCACAGACAAATATGTGTACTATAAATAGACTACGGGGTCTATTGAGTTGAGACACACACAGGTAGAGAGACTTGTAATGTCACTCCGCATTAGAGTTGTATTTCTTTTATGTGAGCAATAAAAGATTGACAAGGTTACTGTACTTCTCTTCTCCTCTATACTTTTGTGGGCTTGTGCGAGTTTGGCGGACTGAGGTGGGCGAACCTTGGCACCATCACGGGCAAAATTTCAGGGTAGAAATTTGGCCGTGTGATAAGTGGTATCAGAGCCCGGTTTGGTGAGAATCTGGTTCAGCTGAAGCCAAGATCAACAAAAGCCAGGTGACCCAAGTGGAGCTTCGGGATCGGTTGATTCGCATCGAGGAGATGCGGGGAAATCCTCCAACCAAAAATGCGGGCAGCTTATGGGCACAGTTAGCTTGGCAAGAGAGGCAAAATTCTACTCTCAAGGAGACCTTGCAAGTGAGGTGAAAAGTGCGTAGGAAAGATATGCTGCAATCATGGACTCCATGAGATCAAGTCTGATGTCCTTGGAATAGGACTTGATGGTAGTAAAGAGAGCGGTGGCAAACTCCACTATTGAAGGCAGAGCTCCTTCAAAGGTAAGAGTCCCGGAACCCCATTCCTTTAATGGTTGGAGAACTTCTTGTGGGATATGGAGCAGTACTTCAAGGCTGCTCACATTTCGGAACGGGAGAAAGTCACCATCACTAGCATGTACTTGAGTGGAGATGCCAAGTTATGGTGGTGTACTAGAGCATCGGAGAATGCTCGAGCTGGGAGAGCTCAGCTGGAGGATTGGGAAATCCTCAAGAAGGAACTAAAGGAGCAGTTCCTTCTGTGCAACACAGGGTGGGTTGCACGAGAATCCTTGAAGAAGCTGCGGCATTCAGGGACCATAAGGGAGTATGTGCGGGAATTCAGCTCCCTCATGCTCGACATCACCAACATGGTTGAGGAGGACAAGTTGTTCAACTTTCTTTTTGGCTTACAGCAGTGGGCTTAAGCTGAATTCCAACGGCAAGGAGTGAGGGATCTTCCTTTGGCCATTGCTTCTATGAAAGGCTTGGTGGATTTCAAGTTAGCGACAATCACCAAGAAGGCCACTGATGGAAGAAAGAAGGGGCGTGCAGAAAAGGATGGCAAGAAGCCCGAGGGCAAGGGCAAGAAGGTTGCGAAACCGAGCCAGTCCAAGCCGCAGCCCACTAATAGTGAGCAGGGCTGTTTATATGCAATGGTCCTCATCAGGCAAGGGAATGTCCAAGTAAGGAAAAACTATCTACTCTAACTCTCAGGAAATCTGAGGAAGAAGGACGTGGTGTGGCGGTGACACCACGCATGAATCCATTGTAGCTACTCAACTCAATGATGGCAGAAGGACAGCCGCCTTGCAAAGGGTTGATGTATGCATCTGTGCTGTTAAATGGGAGGCCTGTTTTGTCTATGCTAGACACAGGGGTCACCAGTAACTTCTTCTCCCATAAGTTGGTAATTGAATTTGGTTTGCAGGTGCAACCAAGTTTATGAAAAGTGAAGGCAGTAAACTCAAGGCCAACTTTGATTCATGGAATGGCCAGCGCAACCATCAAAGTTGGAGTTTGAGAGGGAGAGATCAGTGTGACAGTCTCGGTGCTTGATGAGTTTGAGTTTATCTTGGGGATAGACTTTTTCATCCAAGCTAAGGCTAGCTTGATGCCTCACTTATCAGGTATGCTGATTTCTGCGGAGAAATCACCATGCTTTGTACAAACAGCGTATAGAGGAAAAACTGCAGCAGCTGGTATGCAGTCTCCCCAATAGCTGAAAGTAGGTTTCAAGAGGGGCGAGACCACCTATATTGCAGCACTAATTGAGATACAATTGGATCAGGTCATGGAGGTACCTGATGATGTTGCAACTATCCTGGTGGATTATGCAGACGTGATGCCACCAAAACTGCCCAACAAACTTCCCCCTCGGAGGGAAGTTATTTATCACAAGATTGAGCTGGAGCCAGGTGCTAAACCTCCTACTCAGTCCCTTTATCGATTGGCAAATGCGGAGCTTTTGGAGCTGAGGAAGCAGCTCAATGAACTGTTGGATGCCAGACTGATCCAACCATCGAAAGCCCCATATGGTGCTCCGGTGTTGTTTCAGCGGAAACAAGATGGTTCACTTCGGATGTGTATGGACTATCGGGCACTAAATAAGGTGACTATCAAGAACAAGTACCCGACGGTGAATGCAGGTGACTTGTTTGATCGATTGGCCAAGGCGACATACTTCACCAAGTTGGACTTGCGATTGGGGTATTGGCAAGTTCGGATTGCTGAGGGAGATGAGTCAAAGATGACATGTGTCACGAGGTATGGCTCATTTGAGTTCCTAGTCATTCCTTTTGGATTGACGAATGCTCTTGCAATTTTTTGCAACTTGATGAACAAAGTATTGTATGAGTTCTTGGATCAATTCGTGATGGTATACTTGGATGATATTGTCATCTACTTGGAGATGTTGGCAGACCATGTCGACCACCTTAGAAAGGTATTCTCTCAGCTTAGAGAATACAAGCTCTTCGTCAAGAAGGAAAAGTGCAAGTTCTGTCAGAAGGAAATCAGGTTCCTTGGACACAGGGTGAGCAAGGGACAGATACAAATGGATGAGAGGAAGGTTCAGGCAATCATCGATTGGGCGACCCCAACAAAGGTATCGGATCTTTATTCTTTCCTTGGTTTGGCTAACTATTATAGAATATTCATTCAGGGTTATTCAAGAAAAGTGAATCCCCTGACTAAATTGCTAAGGAAGGATCAAAAATGGGCATGGATGGACTCATGCCAAGCAGCGTTTGACCAGCTGAAGGCAGCAGTGTCAATGGAGTCGGTGTTGCGATTGGCTAACTTTTTGAACTTTCATTCGAGGTACATACGGATGCCTCTGATCATGCTCTTAGGGGAGTTCTTGTTCAGGAAGGACACCCAGTGGCGTTTGAGAGCCGCAAGCTCAAGGATGCAGAGTAACAATATACCACACATGAGAAGGAAATGACAGAGTGGTGCACTGCTTGGACACTTGGAGGCATTATCTATTGGGAACGAAGTTCAAGGTTGTGACGGATAATGTCGCAAACACCTACTTCAAGACCCAAAAGAAATTGACCCCCAAACAAGCTCGGTGGTAGGAGTTCTTGGCCGAGTTTGATTTCATGTGGGAGCACAAGCCTGGGCAACAGAACCAAGTGGCGGATGCATTGAGTCGAAGGGAGGTGCAATGCTACATAGCTGTGCTGTCCACAGTGTAGTCAACCCTACTAGAGAGGGTTAAAGAGCAAGATAACACAGACCCAACATACATCCAACTTAGGGGAGAGGTACGTGAAGGGGTAATTAAGCATTATTGACTTGAAAATAACTTGTTGTATGCTAGAGGTAACAGGTTGTACATCCCGAAGGTGGGAGGGCTGAGGCGTGAGCTACTATGAGAGACTCACGATCCTCAATGGGCAGCACATCCTGTAGGGCAAAGGATGATGACACTCTTATCCAGGTCATACTATTGGCCAAAAATGGGGGAAGATGTCAAGATGTACATTAAAACTTGTCTTGTGTGCTAGCTTGATAAGACAAAGAGGAAGAAGCAGACAGGGCTGCTGCAACCCTTACCTATTTCGGAGAAGTCGTGGTAGTCCATTTCCATGGACTTTATCTCGGGCTTTCCCAAAGTGGATGGGATAAGCTCAATGCTAGTCATCATCGATCAACTTTTGAAGTATACAGTGTTCATACCAACACCACACGCATGTCCAACAGAGGTAGCAACTGGACTATTCTACAAGCATATGGTGAAGCACTTCGGTGTCCCGAAAGACATCATGAGTGATCGAGATGCTTGATTCACAGGCAGGTTTTGGACAACACTCTTCAACTTGATGGGTTCAGAGTTGAAGTTCTCTACGACTAATCATCTGCAAATGGATGGCCAAACGGAGCACATCAATGCCTTGGTGGAGGAAGACTTAAGGCATTATGTGACGGCTAGCCAGCAGAATTGGTTGGAGCGGTTGGACACAGCCCAACTTTGTTATAACATCCATAGGTCGTCAGCTACAGGAATAAGTCCTGTAGAGCTTGTCATGGTACAATAGCCCCTCACTCCTCTTGAGTTGGCTCGATCGACGGACCAAGGAAAGTGCCCTGTTGCCTATCACTTCGCCAAGGAGAAGGAGGAGCTAATAGAACAAGCTCGGGACAGCTTGCGCAAGGCAGCAAAACACATGAAGAGGCATGCGGATGAACGAAGGCGTTCATTAGAGTTCCAGGTTGGGGACATGGTGTTGTTGAAACTTACTTCATAGATATGCAGCAAGACCATACATCATGGGTTGGTACCAAGGTATGACGGCCCTTCGAGGTGATGGAGAAAGTCGGGTAGGTCGCTTACCGGTTGAAGCTACCCGACAAGCTAAAGGTACACCTAACATTCCATGTAAGTTTTCTCAAACATTTCAACAGGGACTTGCTTGGAGATAGACAACAAGCCAAGAGAGCTCCACTAGTAGTTCGAAAGCAGTTTGATAAGAAGGTCAAGAAGAGTCTTGCACACCGGACTATGGGGCAAAGCAAGAAAAATCAACAGACTGATTTTCTTGTGATGTGGAAAGGCGACAGTGAGGCCGATGCCACATGGGAGTAGGACTCTACACTATGGCAGTTTGAGAGATAAATCAAGTAGTACATGAATTTTACTCTGACGAGAACGTCAGACTCTCTTGGTGGGGGTGGTTTGTCACACATGTTGTGAGTGGTAGGTGGCACCACAACGAGATCATGTAACAGACCCGTGATCTCAGAGGCAATGGAGTGCCTCCAATGTATGTGTGCATGGGTAGCACACATATGAGAAAACAACCAGCTGTGGTGGTTGGAGCCACTACGAGGAGGATCATACGAGGGAGCGCATGATCATGCAAGGCGACGGACTGCCTCCAACGTGTGTGTGCACGGGGTAGCACACATATGAGGAAACAACCAACTGTAGTAGTCAGTGCCATTATGAGGAGTATCATGGGAGGGAGCGCATGATCATACGAGGCAACGGACTGCCTCCAACATATGTGTGCATGGGCAGCACACATAGCAGCAAGTGACAGAGTCATGACATGTTCGAATGGAGACCTGAACAATCCAAATAGTCCTATAGAGTTAGCAGTGGGATAGGTTGGCTAAAGTGAGCCGCAGGAGCGTGTGAACATCCTGGACACTTGGCGTTGCATGCTGAAAGCACATGGTTGCAGGCTAGAGAATCAAAGCTACAACTGTCAAGGGACATTTGGCCAGTAAAAAGGCAATTGAGAGCTTATGGGACAGGTGACTGCATCTGGAGAGAGTCAACAAACTACCAGGAGAACATTCTGGAGCATGTTCTCCATGATCCCAACAGCTAGACTGCAGGGAGAACATTGTGGAGAATATTCTCCATGATCTCCAGGGGTGGCTCACATCTAAATATGTGTACTATAAATAGACTAGGGGGTCTATTGAGCTGAGAGACACACAGGTAGAGAGACTTGTAGTGTCACTTCGTATTAGAGTTGTATTCTTTTTATGTGAGTATCCCTTGTCTACCTTCATGTTAATCCATCCTCTTCTTAATAGAGTATAAGTCTAAATTAGGCTAAACTATTGGGTTAGTTTTAACCCAAGTTATTATCCAGGTGGTCTACTTTTGGATTCCCAGGCATGCATTTTGGACCATGTTTCTCTAGAACTTGGTCCGTATGTATAGTGTAGAATTTCGAGTCTAAAACTTGTCATAGTTGTTTATATGATCTTAGAGAGATTAAGAGATTTTCCCTTGAATCTGATCTTGTATTTTAGAACATCCATTTTAGCTTTTATTATTGTAAAATGAATATATTTTCTAAACTTTATTATGTTTCACATTAGCTAGGCAAACCAACACTGGCATAAAATTGCTTCTTAAGGACTTTGCTTTGGAATTTTTGTTGCATGACTACATTATTTTATTTGGAAGTTGTTTTTTCCCCCATATATTAATCTTTTGATGATGTGTGAGGATCATGCATAACTAGCTCTATTGTGAAATTTTTCACCTAATCATATATCCATGTTTGCTGCTATCATCTGCTTAGTACCTTATGTTATTTATTGAATATTAGAAACTTGCTTATATTATTTCTATAATAACTAGTTTTCACTCTGAACTGAATATTTACACAATTATATTCTTAAATATTTGTTCCTATTCTATATAGTTTTCAAAGTCCATATCTAGGAATACAGGAATCCAATTTTCATTTTGGTGATAAAATGATCATCAACCACTAAAGGTTTCAGATTCCTTGGATCTTGTAGATTGTAGTCAATGCTTTCTTGTGTATTCAATGTTTAGCAAGTCTTCTAGAAGAAAATTGCATCAGTGCTTATTTGAAATTTTCCTTGGGCTTTTTTGTACAATATTTGACTATTATGCATTTTGAGATGAGCATAGAGAAAATGGAATGGCTAATCTTATTTAAATTTAGCTACAACTTACTAGGATGGTGGTAGAACCATTATTTTTATTTGTTAGGAATTTCGGTATCATGGTTTAGTGATTTAGTGTCATGATCTACTAGGGTCTATTTTGGATATCTAAGAAAAAATATATTCAATATTCTTCTATAGAATTTGGGTTGTGTGCACTTTCACTTTCTTTGAGATTCTATAATTAATGGGGAGCATTGTCATTAATGATAGAAGGAGGTTGCATGCAACTTTTAATTCATAAAAAAAAAAAAAAAGTAGTGCTAATGTAATTTGAGGAATCCAAATGGGCCCTAGGATTTTAGGTTTTGGGGAGTTTAAAGATTTAAAGATGTTATTCAGATTTAGAGTTCGTTTGGATCAGGGTTTTAAATCTTGGCCGAAACCAAATCATTTCGGCCGGTGGCAAAACCAAATTAATAATTTGGTTTTAGTTTAGGGTTAGGTTTTTGCAGTGGGAAAGCGAGCACGGTGAGCTCGCGCCGAGAGCGAGCGCAGTGAGCTCGCATCGGGAGCTCACAAGCGAGCTCACACGAGGAGCTTGCGCCGGCAGTGCGTGCGGGGAGCTAGCATGGGGCGAGCTCTCACATGGCGAGCTTGCACCAGAAGCTCGCGTAGGGAACTCGAACGGGGTGAGCTCGCACGGGGCAAGCTCGCACGGCGAGCTCGCACGGGGCAAGCTCGCACGGCGAGCTCGCACGGGGCAAGCTCGCACGGCGAGCTCGCGCAGGGCGAGCTGTGGCGAGCTCTCGCAGGGCGAGCTTGAACTGGGAGCTTGTGCGGGGAGCTCTCACAAGGAGAGCTCACGCGGGGTGAGCTCTCGTAGGGTGAGCTCACACGGGGAGCTCGCCCGGCAAGCTCGCGCAGTAGTCGCCACACCTACGCCCTCGCGCAAGCTTTGTGCCCGAGATCGTGCCCTTGCGTCGGCCTTTGGCCCCCGCACCCATGTGCTTGCATGAGCGGGCTCGCCAGCCTGGCGCCCGCGTTGTTGCCGGCCTCGCACCCGTGCCCTTGCCGGCCTGGCCCCTGCTCCCGCGAGCTAGCACCGGCCTCATACCCGCGCCAGCGCCGTCGCCAGCCCGGCTTTGGCGTCCTCACCGGCTTGACCCCCGCACTGGCGCACTCGCGCCCTTGCCAGTCTCTGGTAGTTACTGTTCACATGCATGAGACTATTCACGTGCATAAATTTTTAATATATGATACTGTTCACGTATATGCGTGTATGACCATTTCGCTGAATGCAAAATAAAAAAAATTGTATCGGTCTCGCTCTCATGTAAACCGCTGTCACGAGATCGCGCAAAGCTAGTTGTTCTATCTTATATCCAAATGGGCCTATAGGATTTTAGGTTTTGGGGTGTTTAAAGATTTAAAGATGTCATTAGGATTTAGAGTTCGTTTGGCTACTTCAAATTTTATATTAATTGAGTTTTATACCTCTTACTTAGATGAAGTGCATTGGCACTGGTGGGATGTTCTCAGTACAGTTTCTGAGAGAAGCACGAAGCAACTAGTCCGTCATGGAAAAGACAGAAAAATTCTCACTACTGTTATATTTTATTATATGTCTTATTCCACAAGCACATTCTATGCTTATGTTTGATGTTATTCATCTCAACTGATGTAGTGCCTTACTTGCTTTGACATAGAAACGGTTGGTATACCATTAGTATACATCCATCCATGATTGGGCATGTATGGGGACTACTGAGGAAAAGTGCTATGGTTCATTGTCTCTGAATTGCACATTTGGGATCCCAATGTTGAAAATTGATTTCTCAAAATTATTTTCAGTATATATGAATCTATATATGTATAAATAAACAGATCTATAGGCCAAGTGGGGGATTATCAGCCCTGTGGCCTTATAGACTATTTATTGATTTGTTTTTGAGATAAGTTTGATTATGCAATTCGGGTTAGAGTCAGACAATTTGGAAATGTAGTGAATGGTTCAAATTTGACTGTCTAATTGATATTTATATAACAATGGATGACAACATAGACGTAACCAAATTTTATATGTGTGTGCTCATTTGGGTGTCCGTGATGGATTAGAACGTTTTATAGTATACCCAACATCTGGTCTCACTTTGGGGCTGTTTGGTTGGAGGAGGATAAATTGCTTTATTTGAAATATTTGATTTGAACCTTTTTGTAAATATTTAGTCTTAATTATAATTACACAATTTTAATTTGTAATTATAATGAATTTTGGGTGTCTATTTGCAAAATGACAAATAAATAAGTCGGTTCAATTTACGAATCGAGAATTGAGAATTGAATTGTGAATTGAGAGCAGAGACAGAGGGTTTTCTCTGTAATCGTTCTCAGGCCTGTGAAGAGATTTTATTTTTGAAAATTTTTTCTCCTCTTCAACTCTTCTCCATCAAAGAGTGACAAGGATTCAAAGTGGATTTGCTAAGAATTATAAATAAAAGCTTCAAAATTGGTGCACCAAGCCAAGCCTTGTAACACTAAAGTAATTGTATTTGCCAATATCATACGACTTGCATGATGAAAAATAGTTGGAATTACTACGTAACCATATTTAGTTACTCATGTACATATTTTGAATGACTTACAGTAGGCATGTCCACATAGTAGTTCACATGATTGAAGGTGAGAGAAAGAGGCTGGAAAGGTAAAGCCATCCCTTTTTTAGCTTGAGAGTTCATTTTACATGCAGTCTCAGAACTCTAGCTTTCAATAGTGGTTGGCACATTGTCATCTGCAGTTCATAAATAACACAAAGAATATATAAAGGGTCAACATCCCCAAGTGAGTAGGCACTCAAGTTGGAGAAGCAGAACAATAGAATGGGAAAAATAATAGGCATGTATCCATAAGGGACAATCTGAAACTTAGCCTGGACTGGCCACTACCAAATTGCAAGTTTGAGTTTGAAAATTCTAGTAGTCGTGTGTGTTTACTGAAAAGCAGACGTCAAAGGTCCAATACAAATTGAAAAGCCATGACATGTACAACTATTGTCCATTATAATACTAAAATTAGGCTTATGATACAAAAGGTGCAAATCTAATTTGTATAAAATTCTAAAATATATGTAAAAAAGGTTCAGAATTAAATCTAATTTGTATAAAATTCAGTGTGCATTTTGAAAAATATATGTATAATCTTTTAAACAGCTTTTAGTCCGATTTTTAACTGGGTTATTTTTCGGTTCTAGATGAATCCTACCAAAACAGGGGACTTGCGAAGCACATGCCCGTTAACCACATGTCCGAATCGGATTGGCTCTTTTAATGTCGGCAAAAATAAATAATAAAAAATGGTGAAGTTCGCTGTGCGATCCGACTCTCCGCTCCCCCCACACTCATTTTCTTCTTCTTCTTCTTCTTCTTTTTCAAGGTTCGCCTTGTTCGTCCCCTTTTCTTATCCTCCTCCTTCTCCTCCCCCTTCAAGCCTGAGCCACAGATCTACATCCATTTTCTCTTATGATCCTCGATTTCTCCCTCTCCTTCGTCCCCTGTACCGGCTTCGATTTGATGGCGATCGAAGCGCTCGGGCGTGGGCATCAGGTCGGCGAGCATGCTCGCGCGAGCGCAAAGGTGCGGGAACCAGAGGCCAATGCGAGGGCATGGGCACACGATGCCAACGAGGGCGTGAGCACATGCACGAGGCCGGCGTGGGCACGGGCACGAGCGCGAGATCGACGACGGCAGCACGCTCTCCCCGAGCGAGCTAACCGCGCTAGCTCGCTGCGCTAGCTCTCCTTGCGCCAACTCGCCACACTAACTCTCCCCACGCCAGCTCACCGCACTAGCTCTCGCTGCGCACTCTCCCCGCGCCAACTCACCGCACTAGCTCTCACTGCGCGCTCTCCCCGCGCAAGCTCGCCTCGCTCTCCCGACTCTCCACGCAAGCTCTGTGCTCGTTGTCGCTACAAAACCCTAATCCTAAACTGAAACCAATTTAGCCATTTTATTTTGCTACCGGCCGTAATGTATCGGTTTTAATCGAGATTTAAAATCCTAGTTTAAAGTTTCAGGCGAAATCGAAACATTTCAATTTTGGCCATGGGAGAAATGTTTTGGTTGAATTGGTTTCGGTTAGTGGTTGAATTTTTTTAAACTTATTATTTTATTTATTTTTGTTTCAAATTTTTATTTACGTTAACCATAATTTATGTTTTAATTTTGATATTTTTCATTTACATCTACATATTATTCATCTTAATTTTGAACACTTTTGGGATCAATTATTAATTTTCATTCACTTTATTTTTTTTGTTTTTATTAAAAAGTAAAAATATTCTTAATTTTTTTCATTTGCATTTACATATTATTCATTATAAACTTGAATATTTTCGAACTTAATGATTAATATTCTCATTTAATTAATTAATTATTTATTTTTGTTAGATTTGAAAATATTTTTGATATTATTTATTTATATTTTCATCTTATTCAACTTAATCTTAAATAGTTTCAGATTTAATGATTAGTATTCATTAATTTAACTATTTGTGCTATTTTATTAGAGTTTAAAATATCTTTTATTTTTGTAAATCACTTCTCAGTCATAGCTCTTAAGGAGCATTTTAAGTCTATCTTATATGAATAAGAAACATCTTTAAACTTATCATATATGAAGAGAAAAATGCACAAGCACTTAGGATCTATTTGACCACCAAAAAATGAGAAGAAGTAATTGAAAGTGATATTATTTTCTCTCACTTTTAATGTTTTATTATTCACAATAAAAATTTCAAAAGTTAATCCACTTTTCAACTACTTTGAGCTCGAAATTAAAAATAAAATACATCTTAATTCTATATTATTTGGTTTAAAGTGACTTGTGAAAGTAAATTTAATAATTTTTAAATTATAGTAATATTAATCACATCCAATAATGATATATTTTTTAAAAAAATATTTATAAAATTTTTCAAGGACAAAATTATATTATATATTAATAATTGTAATTCAAAAATTCACTTTTGCCCAATCTAATATTAGAAATTAACTATTTATAGTTATTTTTAAAAAATGAGTCAAAAATAAAGAAAAGTGATTTCTTGAAACCGACATATGAGTTTAGAGTTTGGCCGACAAGAGTAAAAGCGAAAGGCAAACCCAAAACATAGAGCCTCAAACAATTCGTAAATGAAATTTAGAGAAAATATAGTTAAAAAACTGTTAATGCAAATTCAGAAAACAACCCAATAACGAAGGTTAAAATCGAAAGAGATGGTGTCACATGAATTCTAAAAGTAAATAGTAATATAAGATTTTATAAAATTTATTTACAACATATATATGGGAGGATATACATAATTTTAAATAGAAGCTAATACGAAAAATAGGGGTTTATATTAAGATTTTAAAAATCAGTCAAAACGTTTTAATTTGACCAGTATTTTAATTTCGATTTTTAGAACTTGCGAAGAAGATTGGCATCCACTCTTGCTCTCTCCTTCACGACTCGGAGCTTGTTCTCCAGAGCTTCCACCTCCCAAGCTTTCTCGTTTACGACCTTTTCTAACTCCATCTCCTTCTTTCCTTTCTCCTTCGTGACCTAGAGCTCCTTTTAAAGAGCCTTCGCCTCCTTTTTCAGCATGAGGATTCCCTTCTCTCTCTTGTGGAGCCTCTCCTTCCAGCATGGGCTTTTCGGCATCAAGCTTATCTAAAACTTGCCGAAAAAGCTGAGTCTCAGTATTAATGTCGATGGTGGGGACTCGACAATGACGATATCATGTTAAAGACAAAAGATCTCTTAAGAACGAGCTCTGAGTCACGAAAGAGAGGGCAAGGGAGGAGATTAAGGTGAAAATTATTAATTAATATTTTAATTATTAGAATTTTATAAATTAAAAAATTTTAAACTAATTTTTATATAATAATTAAAAATTTGACTATACAAATAATTAATTATCAAAATTAATTAAAAAATATTATTTAATATTATGATAAATTTAGTTATGATTCTTTTAAAACTTTCTATTTTTAAAATTTAAAAATTTTATAATTGTTTAATTTAAAATAAAAAATAATAAAATAATAATAAAAAAATAATAAAAAAATATTTTGATGAAAATGAAAATGAGAATGATTTGAATCGAATCTATCGACTTAAAACCTTGGTAATTACGTAATTCCAAGTTGCTTATAGGGGCAAACACGTAATTCTGTCTCTTCCCTCCCGCCGCGGGGCTTCTTCTCCGTCAACGTCGCACCTACTTAAACACTTCCTTGCCGTGCGATTTTTTTCATTTCCTTCGGAATCCTCTTCGCTTCCTCTTCGCCAATTTCTCGATGCCCCTTTCTTTCTCCTTTTCGCTCCCCGAACTCTAGCCTCAACCGTAGGTCAGCCGGCCGTCGCCGGTTCTTCATCCCTTATCCGGCGAGACCCTTCGAGAAATCCCGCCCGAAGAGCCCGTGTCGCCGGAGTAGGACTGGTTGCCTCGATCACCTGCTATGAATCCGGAGTAGTAAGCCCCTGAAGCCCTGATCCTCCTTTTTTGGTGTTAAGTTTTCTGGATTTTCAATTGTTTTGGTTGTTGAGTGATCTGGTAGGGTTTCTCGGGAGATCTTGTTGGGTCTCATTGTATTGTTGTTTGGATATGAGATATGCTTAGGGTTTGATGAGATCTGGGGTTTCAGGAGAGAACCGAGGTCTGTCTAATCGTGGTATTGAGCTGTTTGGATATTGGTATGCTTAGGGATTGATGGAGATCTGGTATTTCTGGATGGAATTAGGATCTTGACCGTGAGAAGATGCGTGTGTTTAGGGTGTGATGGAGATCTGGTATTTCTTGATGGAATTAGGATCTTGATGGTGAGAACATGGGTATGTTTTAGGATTTGATGGAGATCTGGATTTCTGGATGGAATTGGGTTCTTGCGACCGGGAGATTGAGTCGTTAGAATATGAGGTATGTTTAGGGTTTAGTGGAGATCTGGGATTTCTGGATGGAATGGGGTTCTTAGTTCATCATAGGGTGAGTTGTTTGAATATGGGATTATTTAGGTTTGTTGGATATCTGGTGTTCTTAGATGATCTTGGGGTCTCGTTTGATCGAGGGTTTGAGTTGTTTGAGTATGCGGTATCTGGAGGGTTTTTTGATTTGGTATTTCTGTTTGGAATTGGGGTCTGGTTCGATTCATTGATTGTGAGGTTGAGTTGATTGAAAATGGATATGATTAGGGTTTGATGATGATCTGGTATTTTCTGGATTGAAAATGGATATGGTTAGGTTTGATGGTGATCCGGTAAACCGACTAATTTCAATATTTGGGGAAGACTTAAATAACTAATTTGAGGGCTTTCTGAAAAAAAACTCGGCACACTGTTGGAGCAGAAACAGGGGCACGAAGGGCCGAGGAGCGATCGCCCGATTACGTGGCCGCCGCTGTGACCGTCTCCAGATCTGAGATTCCACGCCGAGCGGCCGCGATGGAATCGTGCGATCAGCATCCTCGTCGGTGAGCACGCTGCGAAATACGGATGGTTCTCCCTTTGGATCCTTTATTTTTCCTTTTCTTCGCTTCTTGATCTGATTTTGGGGTTTTCCGCCGTGAAATCCCTGCTTATTTTGGAAATTCTGGTTTTCTCGCGATTCCTTTATGGCGATCTGTTGTTTTGCTTGTTTGATCGGTTCTTGTACTTCAGATCGGGTTCCATTCTCTTTGTTACTTGCGTTTGTTATAAGGTTTGCTTTCAAATTAGGGTTTGTTCGGCGTTAGATCTTTGTATGGTTTGGAGATTTGTCATTTTTGTGCTTCCGATTTTGGGCGTGATGATTCCAGTGGTTCTTTGTTCAGGGTTTCCATTTGGGTTTTTTTTGTTCCGATTTTGGGGTTTCTTCTTTTTCTGAGATAAAAGGCGAATTTCCGGACCAATTTGTCATCGTTGATCTTATTTCTCTATTCTCTTTTATTCTGTGTTGCTTTAGTTATTAATGTCATGATACGCTTTCTTTCTCTGATTAGGGGTTTGATAGCATGTCTGTAATTGGCAAGGAAATTGCTTGAATTTATTCGTTCAATGTGGTGATTCCGATGGTTATTGGGGCTGGTCTTCTCATTAGGATTTTTGCCCTTTTTTGGATGGTAAGTCTGCAACTAGTTCTAAGATGGAAGCATTCTTGGATTTCAAATTATGAAACATTAGGATACTTTTTAGATTAATTGAAAATTCTCAGTTTAGAACCTGGAAACATAATTGGATTTCAAATTATGAACCATTAGGATACTTTTTTGATTGATTAAACATTGTAGGTTTAGATCCTGAAAACATTATTGGTTTCAAATTATGAACCATTAGAATACTTTTTGGATGATTGAACATTGTCAGTTTAAATCCATTTTTAGAGCTATGGCCATCTGACAAACAAAATGATCCAACTCCCTTCCTTCTTTTTCCTCTTTGTGTGTAACAACCATGGGTCTGTTCAATGACAACATGAAGTGCTGTCGTGTGGATGGGATCTAATGGTCATTTGAAGGATATAGTGCATGCTCATCATTATGTGCCAGTGGTTTTGTGTTATACCACTGCTGACCACTTTGTTGAAGCAGAACTGGAGAGTTGATTTCTCTTGTTCTAAATTTGAACAAATCAAACTGAATGCTCATGACTGCAAGATATTTGTTGATTTGGTCTGAGGTTGTTGCTTAGGCTGGAATTTGGTATGATTAACTTCCAAAAATGTTGTTTGGGAGAGGTGGTGTCATGATTTTTCATATATTTGGTAACAGCTGAAGAACAGTGAGTGTTCACCCAAGTCAACTGCATAGCTAGTCATCCTTGTTCCATTGTCGCACAAGATAAGGACATCAATTCTATTAGAATTGAGGAAGATTGATAGGGTGAGATCATTTGCTTGTCAGTGAAAGCTAAAGGGAATGTTCACCCAGTGGTCAAACTGTGTAGCAAGTCTGCATCTAGCTTACACTTGGTTTATACGTGCAGAAAAGGAAATCATCAAACATCTCTCTATTTACTTGGTTAACAATGTTCTTAATTTTGTTCTTGCAAGTTGAACAGTCATGAGTAACTAATCATGGAAGGAGTTGTACAGGAAGATACATTTTCATGGATCTGACATGTAGTTTGGGAGAAGTATTTTAGCACTATTGGGAAAAAAATTATTCAATAATGGTGTCTTTTGGTGGGCCTGCTTGTTAGTTTCAGCTTGTTCTTTAGGACTACATGCTGGGTGGGGGCCTATACTCTTTTCTAATTAGACTTGAGCCACTTCCAACCATGGCTATTAGCATTCTGAGCTAGACTAAGGTGACCAATTGTGTCATGTTTTGGGTCAAGCTTAACACATTTCATGTGTTTTAATAAATTATGATATTGCTTGCCATTTGTCAATAAAGGTTTTAAAAAAAAAACTGAGGAATGTTGCCACAATTCCTGGCTGCTAGCAAGGGCGCTAGATTTCTTGCAACTGATGATGTATCAATATTTTTGAATTCTAGTTTCTATTTTAATAATTCTAGCTTCATTTGGAATTTGTTTGTTCGGACATAGCCCAGACATTTTGTGACTCCTGAATCTCGCCGTGGACTGTTCCTTTCACATTATATTGTGAGAATGGTATCTTATGGTAATTTGAAGGATGTAGTGCATGCTCATAATTTACTTTTTAGATTAAAATGCTGTTGTGAGGATGGGGTCTTACGGTCATTTGAAGGATATACTGCATGCTTATCATTATGTTTCAATTGTTTGTGTTATCCCTCCCATTGATGACCTCTTGTTTGAAGCAAAACTAGAGAATTGACTGCAAGGTATTTTTTAAGTTGGTCTGAATGTTGAATGCTGGGCTGGAATTTGATATGATTAGCATGTAAAAATGCTATTAAGGAGGGGTGATGCCAAGATCCTTCATATGCTTGGTAAGAGTTGAGGAAGGGAGTGTTCATCCAGGTCAACTGCTCCTTGGCATACAAGATATTTTTAACATCAGTTCCAAGTCAACTTCGTAGCTAGTCATCCCAGTGCCCTTCTCTTTTTCTAAGGGCTGGATATTGTGAGATCATTTTCATATTTAGTGAAAGCTAAAGAGTGTTTTTAACACCTAGTAGTTAACTGTGTAGCAATCCACTTTTTTCCCTGGTTGCGCAAAAATTAAAAAAATAAAATTAGTGACTGATTATACAGTAATGCTTTTTAAGATCCCAGCTACAATGAAGAGGTAAATACAAATGGTAGAATTTCGTCTGATACTCTTAGGATGAAATTTGTTCAGTAATGGAAGCACAGGTAGTGGCTTTAAATGGGCCTGCTTGTCAGTTTCTGCTTCTTCTGTAGGACTGCAGACTGGTTTGGGCATGAGCTGTTTTGTAATTGGATCTGAGCCAACTTCCAACCGTAATTGGCTCTTAGCATTCTGGACTAGACTAAGTAATCAATCTGGTGGTGTTTTGGGTCACTAATACAACTCATTTCATGCAGCTTAATAAATTATGATATTGCTTGTCACTTGTAAAAAGAATAAAGACAGAATTGCTGAGGAATGTTGCCACCATTCTTGGCTGCTAGAAAGGGTGTTAGATTGCTACCAATTGATGACGGAGCAATATTTTTGAATTGTAACTTCTGTTTAAAGAGCTCCAGCTTAGTTTGGAATTTGTTTTGAACCTAATTCATATGTTCTATGACTCGTGATCTTGCTGTTGACTGTTTTTACATTGTATGTGATGGTAAATGAAGTATGCTAATTAGGAATATGGACATGATTTACTTCAAATTAAAAGTAGTCTTTAGCCAACAAAAAGTGGGTTAGCATTATTGCAGCTTTTGTTTATTATATGATTCGTGTTTTTGTCATTAGTACAACAAGGTTCAGAAATTGAATTTAGCCATGTCACACTTGATGAACATGGGGTCTAACCTAATGCTGGTTGTCTGGGCAACCAAGCTACAATGCTGCTGGTGTGTGATTTAAGATGTGATGTGTTGATGAATGTTTATGAATGATGTGATGTTGGTGTAGGATGTGATTCCATGCTGTTATGCTGGTGATACTGAAGCTAGGGTGCTGTTGCGCTCTGTGCTCTGATTAATGACGACGTATCTGTGTTAAGTGTGTTTTATTTGCATGTGAAGCTGCAGAACTGAATGTGCTAAGCTGGCAGGGCCTGCAAGCCAGCGAATTTGATCTACCTTCGTTGTTGGGCCAATGCCCTACAATTCGTGGCCCACGTTGCACCTGAGAAGAACCCAATATGTCCTACATCTTATGGGCAAGGTAGCTCTTTATCCCCTGTCAACATCGGCCCCAACTGAATGGGAAACTGGCAATTGTGGCCCATGCCGCGCATGTTTGCAGAAACAGACGGCAGTAATGGACCTTGGTGGATTGTTTATGGGTATGGGCTGGGATGCCATACTTGTTACAGGCCATGATATATAGGCTTAGTTGTGAATTTATCTAGGATATAACAATGAATACAGTTAATTAAATTTGTATAGCTCATAAGCAGCTCAAGCTTGATTTATTTGATTCAGTTCGTTTCGAACTTGAGTTGAGTTCAAGCTTGAACATCGGGTTCATTTGTAATGAGTCAAGTTTGAGCTAGATCTACATAAAAATAAATATAACTTGATAACATAGCTTAAAAAAATATAACTCGCCCTGAGGTGCGGCCACGGCTCTGGGCGAGCGCGTGCTCGCCTCGAGCCGCGGCCATTGTGCCCGCGGCTCGGGCGCGGGGGTGCGCACCGAGTGGAGGGATGGAGAAGGGAAGGGGGAGGGAGGGGGATGTAGTAGAGGGAGAGGGAGAGGG